>LPNX010858735.1:26365-70222 GCA_001517045.1 Pseudotsuga menziesii | reverse complement strand
ATATATATTAATAGTATTTATTTTTATATATTTTTATAACCCTCATTCTTCCCTTCAAAAAAATATAATAATAGTATTATTAATCATAATAATAATAATTTTTAATAGTAATAATTTTTATTTAGTAATTGTATTAATTACAATTATTAATTATAAGAATAAAGAAGAACACACAAAAAAAATCAAAGAAGAATTTTCTTTTGAAGGAACATATTGGAAGAAGAAGAGAAGGTCGAAGTCAAAAGAAGACCAATTATAATCAAAGAAGTTAAAGATCATTCATAAAAGAAGTCAAAGGAGGATTTATAAAAAAGAAACACATCAAGGGTTAGTACACATCTTGTGTATTCCTATTATCGAAGGAAAGGAGAAAAAGTCAAAGTAGTCAAGTTAAAGAAGACCAAGTCAAAGAATATATTAAAAAGAAAATAACTCAAGTCTCAGAAGATATTGAAGAAATCATTGAAGCCAATTTTGGATTTGTTGAAGAATTATGGATTCCATATAAATCCAAATTTTGGACTAAGTTCCCTTATTGGAAAATGGAATTTCAATACTCTACATTTTTTAAGAATGGTAATCGCTCCTATCCAATATATGGTAAATATTTTATTATGAAGGACGATCAAGGTAATTCATAGTTGGAATCACATAAGTTGGAAAGCAAATTAGGATTCTACAAGGAAAATAATAAAAATCTACAATTTGAGATGAGTAAGAAAATCATTCTTCATAAGTTGATGGAACAAGATAATCATCGCTCAAACGATCAAAATAAAAAACTGGAAAAAAATAATGAAGCTATTGAGAAATTGCTATCAACTAATAATAAAGAAATATCTCAATTAAAAAATCACCCAAGACCTTAAAGACAAAATCAAAAAGTTCAAAGATAACGAAAAATAACCGTATAGAAGTGATAATGATTTAGAAGAAGACATAAGGCGTCTAAACAATCTCATCATGGACAAAGATGATGAATTGACACAAATTCAGAGAAAGCTAACAAGTCAAGAATAAGATATATGTCGACATCAACAACAGGAGGAAGAACACCAACAAAAGTATGACGACACTAAAAATAAGCACAAGTTAGAAATTGAGAAAATCGATGGAAAATTAGCAAGCAACACCGAAGGACTATTTCGACTAAGAATTCATAACAAGACCGTTTACTTACGAAAATCAAGAAACTAAAAAATAGTCAACAGATGGAACCCTCCAATGAAGACCTTGAAGGAAGAATACTCAAACAACAAGAAGAAAACCATCGTCTAAGAAATATTAATCAAGAACTAAAAGAACAAATCAAGAAGTTAAAATAGGACAAATAGTTGCAAGACGAAAGGTTTGAGAAGATTAGGGATAATAATAATCTATTAGAGAAAAAATTAGTTCAAATCCAGAAGAGAGCATCCAAACTCTCCAGAAAACAAATTCAAGTTGAGGAAGAAGAAACAAATTCAAATTTTGTCCCCATCACAGTTCAAAAGGAAGTCAATCCAACGGGAAAAAAAAAACTCCTTATCGACACCCAAATTACAAAAATAATTTTGACCAACTACATGGTCAAAATGAACATAAAGAGAGGAGATATGATTTGAAAAGAGAAATAAAACAAAATGAACAAGCTAAGTAGAAAATGAGAAATTTCATCCAACAAAGCGGTCAACAAACAACTCCAATAAAGATAGATCTCGGATTGGGGACTTCACAAATGATGCAACAAAATTTCTTGGGAATCTGTAACTCATATCATTTCGTTTCGTCAAGTGCAGCAGTTACTAGCACAAAGATCGAGAAGATGTCATTACAAACAAGAAATCAGACGTAATCCTTGTCTTCTCTAATATTTGAGGACAAAGCTTCTCTTAAGGGGAAGACTATATATATATATATATATATATATATATATATATATATATATAAACATTAATATTAATAGATAATTAATCATTATTAAAGAGTTATGACTTTACGTTGGAAAGTCACGACTGGACTTATATAAGTCCAACCCTTGTAAATGTAAATCATCATTGAATATTTATCAATTATATTATTATTGTCCATTCATGAAGTTTTTAGCTTATTTATGTTGATTATTTTTTATAAGAAATAGTATTTAGTAATATTTTTAGGTGTTTCACTTTGATAGTTGTAAACAATAGTATTGGATATGTATTGTATCATGTGTAGGTTGACTTTGTCACATGTTGATGGGGGTTTGACCAATGGTTTCAGTCTATTTTAACATAATTTTGGACAAGGGATTATGTTTTTAGTCTAATCTAGATTAATATATTAACGGTTAATAATTGAGGCTACAAAATACTTTAGTATTTATATGGTGAACAATTGAGTGATTATAATGAGATAGAGAGATGTGTGAATCTTAGTGAAATTTTGAACTAATTTTATAATGAAATTCTAGAAATTCCTTGTTGTCACTAACATAGTGAGGCATGGTCTCTTTAGGTTGTGGCAATTACCCACAAGTAAATATTCACAATTTTGAACAAATTTTATAGTGAAATTATAGAAATTACCTTGTTTCCACTAACATAGTGAGGCATGGACTCTTTAGGTTGTGGCAATTACCCACAAGTAAATCTTCACAATTTTGAGCTAAATTTATAGTGAAATGAATCATGGTCCATAAAGATATGTTTTCCTAAAGGTTGGTAATTTTTTTGGTCGCTTTACTTTGATGGTTGTAAACAATAGTATTGGATATCTATTGTATCCTTTGTAGGTACATTTTGTCACATGACGATGTGAGTTTAACTAATGGTTTGGTCTATTGTAACAAAATCTTGGATAATGGATTATGTTTTTAGTCTAATCTTGGATAAGGGTTTATAGATTAAGGGTTAATTAAAGCTACAAAATACTTTAATATTTGTATGGTAAATAATTAAATTAATACAATGAGATAGAGAGATGTGTGACTCTTAGTAAACTTTTGAACTAATTTTACATTGAAATTCTAGAAAGTTGCCACTAACATAGTGAGGCATGGACTCTTTAGGTTATGGCAATTACCCACAAGTAAATCTTTACAATTGTGAACTAATTCTATAGTGAAAAGAGTCATGGTCCATAAAGATGTTGGCCAAAAGAATAAAAATTATTTTAGTTGCTTTACTTTGATAGTTGTTAACAATAGAATGGATATGTATTGTATCCTTTGTAGGTATATTTTGTCACATATCGATGGGGGTTTGACCAATGGTTTCGGTCTTTTCTAACATAATATTTGATAAGGGATTTTTTTTTAGTCTAATCTTAATTGATAGATTAAGGGTTAATTGAAACTACAAAATACTTTAATATTTGTATGGTGAATAATTGAGTTAATACAATGAGATAGAGAGATGTGTGACTCTTAGTTAGGTAGGGTTTCTTAGTTAAAACTTTCCAAGGTAAATCTATGTATGTTAGTCTCTGCATTATTGTTATTTATATTTTATATTTGGTTAGTATTGTTTTTTTTGCATAAGTTTATTAAACTTTCCATTTATAATGAAAACAAGATTATTGACTTCAAGGGACACCTTTGTTGATAGGGTTTAGTTCATTTTGTAAATAGTGAGAATATAAATCTGCGATTGAGTGGGAGCTTTGCGTAGTGAATCTGGCATAAAGAAAATGAGAAGCAGTTCAAAATATAAATTTAAAATTTAACAACCAAAGCTTTGAGTAATGGAAATTAGAAATAAGAAATCTTCTTGTAGATAAAGAACAATGGATTGTTGTTGCACTAATAACATAAAAGTTAAAAATATTAAATATATAATTTTACAAGAAATAATTTATAAATATTTGATATAATATATAATAATAAATGACAAATAGTTTACAAATGTTAGTGTTATTGTGACTATTTACAAATGATTATACTCTAGAGTCAACTTTAATTATTAATATTTATTTAATAATAATAATTAATTATTTAATATTAAATACTTATGATTGTTTAAAATTATGTTTATTATATTGTTGTCCTCTTAAAAATGTTTTGTCCCCAAAACTATCTCAACTCTTCATCTTAAACTTCTAATTTGAAAAATCTTCACAACTTTATTTTCATTAGCACTTTTGTCTTTTCCCTTTATAATACTTTTGTGCCCATTTGTCCTTCCCTTTAATCATTTTATCTTCACTTAATCAATCTTTACTTCATCCATCCACGTAACTTAGTGATTATTAATAATACTTTCACTCTATTTAATAAACTTGTTACAAAATTTTTAATTCAATTAAAACATTAATAATTAAAGGTCGAGACTTTATGAAGTCGGTGTCTGACTTTACTTTATTTTTCCCTCTATTTGGTAGCATAATATGCTAATGGGAATCACAATGTATTACTGCCTCCACAATGCCCATAAAATATCGAAAACATAAGGGGTGTCCTTGCAAGTCTAAGCTGCTTGAAAGGTTGATGTGTCGTTTTCGAAGTCTACGTCTATCAAAACCCTCATATTCTCAAGACTTTGCAATTTTAACGTTATTATTATGGGAAAAAATAGGAACGTCACCTTGTTTTCAACAACATAACTAGTGATGAAATAAATATGTAAAACCATGCTTTCAATTTTAAACAATTGGAATATGTAAGGTTATAAATAATGTATACAATTGCTATTTTTAAGTAGATGAAATCCCTTGTTTAAGGTTATATTGGCCGAAACAAATACACTATTGGAAGCATCTTCACACTCTCTTTCTGAGTTGTGGTTGTGTCCTTATTAAACTCCTAGATGACGCTATTCCTTTGCATCAAAACACTGGGATTATGAAAGATAATCCATTGATTTTGAAATTAATCTTGGTGCCCTCTATGGAAGAAAAATTGTTTTTAAATGTAAAAATCCAATGAAGCCTTGCAGACCACATTTTGAACAAACATCGTACAAAAAATTCCATAAGATACATTTGCATGGAAGGCATGAATCATATAAGCTAAATAAGAGGATACCATTCTCCAATTACACCAAGACATTTACACAATCATTTCACATTTCTTCTTGAATTCCTTGCTTTCTTCTTTTAATTCATCCTGAATTTTATTCAGCTATTCCATGTTTGAGTCCTTGATCCATTGTTTCGAGAAGAAATTTTCAAATTCTTCCCACTTGGAATATAATTTAATATCTTTATCAAAACTCTTCCGCCACTTAGAAGCTTCATCTGAGTACTCATACTATCTTCTTTTCTTTCTTAACCATTCCATAGGGTTGTTTCCATCTTTATCTTCATCTCCAATAAATGTAGTTATTTCTATTTTTGTCATCTTTCGTAATTGAGGTCCAAACAAAACCCTCAAATTCCAACCTCAATATACTAAAAATAGTATCATAAATTGATGATATGATTTTTCCAAAATCATTAAAATTATAATACGAGACAAAATGTACATACCATATACAACAATGTGAGCGTGGAGCATAACTCCAATATAGATAAGATAGATAAGTTACACAATAACTCCTTAGATAAGAGGAGATCCTTCCTCAATTACCCCAAGACATTGACGTGACATTGACATAACCCTTTCACATTTCTTCTTGAGTTCCTCATTTGTTTCTTTTAATTCATCCTAAATTTTATTCATCTCTTCCATGTTGAGTCCTTAATCCATTGTTTTGAGAAGAGTTCTTCAACTTATTCCCACTTGTAATATAATCTAGTATTTTTATTAAAACTCTTCCACCACTTAGAAGCTTCATCCCTAAAATAATAGCCTACTGCAAAAGTACTCATACCATCTTAAGTTTATCTTTCTCAACCATTTCATAGCGTTGGTTCCATCTTTATCTTCATCTCCACTAAACGTAGGCATTTCCATTTTTGTCATTTTTCTTAATTGAGGTCCAAACAAAACCCTCAAATTCCAACCTCAATATATCAAAAACACTATAATAAAATGATAATATGATTTTTCCAACATATTTTGTTGTGTTTTCTCTTTCCAATTGCTTTTGAATCACCTAAATCAGACCTTCTAGTCAAAAGTTATGCAAACTTTTAAAACAACATACATTTTAAAACCCTAATTTAACATACATTTTAAAACCCTAATTTAGAAATTGTTTTTTGATACATGTTGGGACACATATTTATTGGACATGCATCGTGCACATCTTTGTTGTGAGCAGTAATAAGTGGCCTAACTGATCTGATCTAAGGTAGGTGTTATCTCTAGGATTTTTCACCTGTTTATTTTTAAATTTTTGATTATCCTTGGTTTTTATTGTTTTAATTTTGCTGTGTTTTATATTTTATGTTTGATTGCTCACCATTAGGGTTCCTTTTGTTTCCTAAAATCATCAAAAGCTTCATTCATAAACTATGAGCCCAGGTATGTGCAAATGAGTATATTATTACAACTGGCAGCGTTTTACTTCTGGCAACAGAGTTTCATGTTCAGGGCTGTATAAGGTGAAGGCCTCTTAAATCTGCATTACTAACCGAGGCTTGAAGAGGCTCAGGGGGTTTTCAAATGTCAAAGGGAAGCAATGAAGAAGAACATAGAGAAAGAACAGATATTACTGTGGGAAGGTAATCTCATGCTTTGAAGGTTAGTGATGATGATGAAAGCACGCTTGAGGTTGTATCTTCCACAGCAATAGTCGACCCAAATGAATCTGTGCAGAGCTTGGCTTCTGTAGATTCACCTCGATCTTTCAAAGCATGAATTCCTCTCAGTTTTCAGAACATAATTCTCATGACAGAGTTATTTTAACTTCTCAAGAGGAGGAGGATCGATCTATGCTTCCATGTGGTGCAGAAGAAGTTGAAGATTAAAGGCTCTTACCAAAGTCTGTATTTTTCTTATTCCTGTTTCCATGTTTTTCAGCATGTATGGTCAGAAGACTTCTACGTGGGTTTTCCAGGTGAGATAGATGAATGAACATGTTTCCTGGCTTGGAAATGTTTTGATTAGGCCTGATCAGATGCAGGCTATTGATCCATTCCTCGTTTCCACTTTTTGATCAAGTTCAGAGCCTGATAATTGGTATCTTATGGACTTAGCTTATCCAAATGAAAAGTCAAAGCAAATATCAATTCTTTGGAAAGTGCCTCAGTATGCAATATTGATAGCAGCAGAAGTATTATTTAGTGTTACTGGATTAAAATTTGCCCCTATTTCTATGAAATCAGTTGTTCAAGCATTCTGGTGTTTGACATCTGCTGGAAGGGATTTGATAACCATTATTATTGTGGGAATCATTGCGAATAAGATATCAATAGGAAATAGGTCATCTTTATTTGCAGCGGGAGGTATTATCGCTATGGTGTTGATGATGTGGCTAAGTTCTTGTTTCAAAGAGGCAGATAATCCCAACGATGAGGAAGTCATGGTGACTGGTAATTCAGCTGTTGAATCCACAGCCATGTTCCATGGGTAAGAAAGCTTGTATAACAGGGAAATAAAACTAGATTTCTTTCAAACCCTCTCCTTGATTGAGTACATTATAGTTGACCTGCTGATAGGTGCATTGCGATACATTTATCATTTGGGTCTCTGTCCAAAAGAGGATCACTACTTCCTTCAATTTTTTTTTCTGTTACAGAAAGTGAGTTAACTTATACAGTGGAAGAAAATACTTTATTTGAATCAAATATAATGACTATGCCCTTGATCAAAACGGAATCCAGTAAAGCGATACCTGAGCCCATGATTTCCACCGGTGGAGAAATTGGTAGGGATGACTTCGGGTCTTCTCAGAGCAAAATTATATTGACCAATATTGAGAGATGGCAAAAGGGAGTGGCAAGCAATGATGTTTTTGGAGTGCCAATCGAGATTGTTGTACAGAGACAGAATGCTTCAAGACCTATTCCTGAAATATTAATAAAATGTGCAGATTACATTGTGCTATCAGGACTCACTACAGAATACATTTTCAAGACCGAAGGAGATGCAAGAGTTGTTCGAGACCTAGTTTCTTTGTATAATAAAGATTGGAAGGCATCATTACCTGAAGGTGTGAGTCCGATTGATGTTGCAACTTTGCTTAAGATATATCTTCTAAGTCTTCCGGAGCCCATTATTTCTTTTGACCTATAGGATGACATTAAAGATGCTAGAAGCAACGTACAGCAACTGAGAAACATTTTGAAAAAACTTTCAAGTGTGAACCATTCAACGCTTGAATTCATAACTTCATTACTTCTCCGGGTCAGCCAAAAATCTGCTCTCAACAAGATGGATGCTCATAGCCTTGCAGTTGAACTGACTCCAACAATAGTCTGGCAGAGGAATGAAAGAAAATCCAATATTAGCGGGCAGCAACAACCTTTATGGCATTCAGGCAGACTTTTTGGGCTGAGGTCTCCATCACAGGATTCAGAGAGAAGTTTAAGTAGAACTTGGACAAGTAGACATGGTATCTCTGCTAATAATGGCAAAAATACTCATGGAGTCACTGATTTTGATGATTTGCGCGATCTCTATGAGGATGGGAACAACTCAAGTGGAGGTTTGGACGTCGCATCACAGATTCCTCTAGATGATGGCGTTCCACCTGTTGATTATGTTATCGTGGAGGTTGTGCAATGTTTGATTGAACGACACAATGCTGTTTTCACAGATGCAAGTGAAACTGTGTGGCAGTAGGGGTTCTATGTTCAAATAGAGTAGCACCACGTGTAGCTCGTCTTACACATCTCTATCCAGTACATATTAATCGGTTATCTTACAGATGGGTGAAAACGATGAGGAAGCCAGCACAGAAGAAGGAGTAGATTTCCAGATGGCAGACACCTAAAAACAAAGAATTATTTTTATATTTAATGACTGTTGGTTTCCAGATTTTCAGGCAGCGAATCATCATTTTAGTAACTAGCTTGATAGCTGGCAGATCTCATCGAAGAGCCAGAGGACCAAATAATTTCTTTTCTTGTAACTAGTTAGTGGATGTAATGGATATAAATTCTAGAATTGTTCAATGGAGAAGGGAGAGAGGGGGTTGGCAGTTTTGGGGAATCATGCTGGATGGATTGTAAACATCTCTCTATAGCATAAAATCTTTGCAGCTTCAATCAGGTTCTAGTTTTGAATGAAATATAATGATGATTTGTTTCTGTAATGCATGAATTGTTTTTCTGGTAATTCTTTTACATGTATGGTCATTCACATTCCATCACTGTAATTCTTATCAAGGGAAACAATTATCTTTAAAATATTGATACACAGTAACAGTTTCACTTTGTGTTATCAGGATCATAGAATCCTTTTTATTGAATGCTGTATTGTATTCTTATGTTATATGGTCTTTATTATTTGTCTTGCAACCCTCATTGATTTACCAGCCTATCCTATGTTCTGATCTTCTTATGAATACCTGTACTTATTCATATGTTATATACCAGCTCATTGTAAAGTGTGTGATGATTTTGATTTCAATCCTGTAAACTGTATAAACAAGTGATATCAGCCTAGTGTCCTTTTAGTACTGTAGGTTTCTACTAGCCCTGGTTTGATACCAGCTTCTATTTTGTCTTTGATTTCATTTGATTTGATCATTTTCAAACTAAGATTTCCTTAAGCTTGGATCCCGTAGTCTAGGTCCAACTTTAGGGATAACAGTAGGCTTGAAAAAACATTGTCCTTTACATAATGGTGGATCTCTAACGTCACAGATGGTTGAAGAACTCTCACATAAATGACAGTATCAAAGCTACATAGAAGAAAATATGCTCTAAGACACTTAGAACCTTCAACTGATCTCTCACATCGATCTTCAGATTGGCTCCCAAAATGACTCATTCAAAATTTATGGAACTCCCATGAGATGGATACCAAAAACATCAAAAGTGTATGGAATTCCAATGGAGCTCTCTGGGATCATCGCTAACTCAGTTGTGGGTACCCTTTTGCTGGCGATGGCACAAAATATTGGATTTTGAACATCCTTCAATCCCTGACTCGCGCCCAGATCCCAGATCAATACCATGCTCTCTCAACGCTATCCTGTGACCTGCACCTTCAACATCTCGGTTGTTGTTGTGATAGAATATCCATCCATGTTCTAATCTTTCCTTTCTAAAACAACTCGTTCAACTATGAGCAGTAATGGATAGGGATCTCATTGGCCCAACCTTGTATTCTTTGCTATCCAATTCTCCATTTGTTTAGCTTACTTCCGGTTGAGCGATTATGGCAAACGAGAAATAATATCCGCTCCGCTCCTCGACTTCCATGAAAGCATGCTCAACACACCCCCTAAACAGTTATATAGAGTATCCTTCTTGCCTCAACGAATAAGGAGTTGTTCATTCCATTGTTGATTCAGTAGTGGTTTAGTTAGTTAGTGAGCTATGGTAACAGGTATGAGATAGCTCCTCAATCAAATGGATGACTAACCCATATCACCCATTAGGTGTTCAGTTCAGGTGAAACACCCACGGTAGATTAGTTGAACTCTAAGGAGGGGAATTCTCCAACTATAGCTGGAGGAGACAATCTTAACTGAACAATCCAATGTTGTTACCTACCATCCAATGTTGTTCTATTCTATCATAGTGACAAGCTATATATTTCTTTTGGGATTATAAATACATGCTCTTAGATACCTCTTCGGATCATCAAAAAACCCGTTGTTTGTGGTGACTGCCACATAGCATTCAAGTTCATTTCCAAGATTGTTGAACTAGAAATTGTTGTGAGGGATGTTAGCTATTTCCATTATTAATTTCAAGGATGGTGTGTGGTCCTATTGAAATTATTGGTGAACAATTGCAGGAAATGAAATCCACTTTTACTTGAAGCATATGGAAATTATTTCATTTATAGTAGGCGTTGTCTTCTTTGCATCCCATTCGGAAATACATCTAGAGATATTGGGTGTAATAATTTTGTAATGCAATATTCATAAAGCTTTGATTTATATTGATGGGCACTCTTAATCTTCGTATATCATCACCAGTAAACCAAATTATTCAGGCATAGAAGTTGTTATGTGTAACTCTTCATGAATTAATGGATGGTATACTGTTATATAAGTTGTTTCATCAAAGAGAAAATATCTTATTTGAGGTAATTTTGTTTTATTTTTATGTAATCAATTGCTTGAATAAATTTTTGGGGCTCGATGGATACGGGTGATTATGGACGATGAAAATGGACCGACGACAGTTTAGGACAACTTTCCAAATAGGGAAGCTTATCCTCAAGCTTTTGATTAGAGGTAACTTGAAATTTTCTTAGTTCTAGATAGATGACTTAAGTTTTCACTCTAAATAATAGGAATACAAAATACGGGAACAACATTGTTACAGTTAGAAATAGAATAAAATTATTCTGTGTGGGAATGATTTTTTATGATAAAAGTAAGAGTTAATTGAAAGCCATGAGGAATCTAAATATTTTTCAACAATTTGTTGACCAAGGAGTAGATCCACCTCTAGTTCCCATCTACACTGATGAAGGACCTTTGGAAGAGGCATCGAGTTTGAAAGTGATGAGGAATCTAGATATTTTTCAACAATTTGTTGACCAAGGAGTAGATCCACCTCTAGTTCCCATCTACACTGATGAAGTACCTTTAGAAGAGGCATCGAATTTTAATGTGGAAGGCCGATATAATCCGACTTATTATCTCATGTGGTTGCATGAGATAACAAGAGGGGTTGCAAGGAAGCAAGTCCCTGCCTATTGCTTTGTTTGTTGCCTTGAGATTGTAGATGTTACATGTGATTGTAGATGTATAAAGTTATGTTTTTGCATATATATATTAATAATTAGCACCTCGGATTGAGTTCAGCTAACTGAATCCTCTGGACAACATTTCCTGGCATTTTCCATAAGAATCTTGTCATTGCAGGTGCATCTCTTGATAAAATGAAGATATAAATTCTTGTCTGTCAATTTTAGAGCTCAAGGAGCATTTGGAACATTTGGTTGTTGAAACATAAGTGCATGAATCAGATGCCAGAATGTCATTAGAATTTGAAAATCGAGGATCCATATAACTAAAATATTGATCATCATCATCTTCATTACATGCAATGAAGTGATTAAAGCCCACACAATCTGATTAAGATTCCAGATCGTCTTTCACATTGCTACTAGTGCAGGTGGGTACAATGGCTTTCAAAAGAATATGACCATCCCAATTCTTTCATCTGCTCCCTGAATTAACAACAGGATCAAGGATGGAGGAAGTTGAAGCTGGAGCCTTGAAAATTCCTGCTCGAGAGATGCTGCATGAAAATTCATAGTGGTCATTAAAATTACCTCCGATATTCTTGAATTTGTCTCCTCCAAAGTACTTCATGTGCAGATCGACAACCTTTTTCTGCAATTTCTTCACTGCAATTCTTCTTGTGAGCATCACCACCATGAATCTCACCACGCTCCATAATCTCCTTTCTCTCAGGCGTTTAATCTCTAAGGGGATCTTCATTTCTATAGTGCCAGGAGAAATAAAACTCCACCTTAATGTTATCTATACTGCTATTTAAACATGGTTGATTTCAGGATAATGTGGACGTTCAGTTCTAAAGCTAGTTGTTTAACATCCTTCAGCTCCAACCAGTTGTTGTTTAAGATCCTTCAGTTTCAAAGCCAGTTGTTTAAGGTTAACCAGTTGCAGCATCATAGCCAAGATTAGCCACCAATCTACCCATTGAATTTACTGGCCATTGTGAATGCGTGGAATCCATTATGCATTGTGAATTAATCACACATAAAACTATAGAGAAAAATTAATTCAAAGTTTGCAAAATAATTTGATTTGAGACACTAAATTTTTTTTTGGTCATGATCATAGTTAAAACATCATCTTTCATAGTAACAGTCATCATCTTGTTGTCTAACTTCACCAAATTCCGAAGTAATGGAATCCACGTTTTAGCAAAATTTGAAAAGAAAATCGATTGACGTTTATGGTAAACAACATATTTTCTTTATTGTTTAATCATTTTAGTCTTGCAACACTGAAATAGATAAAAATAAATGCAGTTTAAATTGTTCGCCCATTAAGAACTTCGTGCTCGCAAACCTCGTTCTAATCTTGGGGAGATTATTAACGCCTGGGCAGGTGAAAAATGTCTCAAGTCTTTTGACTGGCCATAGTTATCAAGTTCGACTGCTAATTCCATAAAAAAAATATTTTCAATTTGAAAAAAAACTAGAAAATCATTAGAAATTCACTGGTATACAAAAGTAGGCATGTTGATGTTTTCAAGAAATCATTTTTTTGTATATTGTGCTCACAAAAGAATTGGTAAATCGGTAAAAAGGTTACATCAAACTCCTTTATGCCCATGACTCATTTCATACACTTGCCACGTTTAGGCCATGCACACTATGCATCCACCAAATGTATGAGGTCGAAGCTTCTAGAGGCCTAGTGTGAACATTTTCAAGGAATCCCGTAGCAGTCTTGGGAGGTCTCCTATAGGAATACCTGTTCAAATATTCCAAGACAGTCATACAACGAGCTATTTTTGAATCTATCATGTATATAAAGCTTTATAGTGAATTAAATTTAATAAAATAATGATTATGATTTTTATTATGTGTGTGCATGTAAATAGTTTATTTTGGTTTTTCATATGATATTAATAGGCCCTGGTTTTTGAAATATTAGAGATTGATGATTTAATAGGCTCTCATTTGTTTGTAGGTGAATTGATCTTTCACTTTAACCTACATTTTATCCCATTTTACCACTGCAAATCCTACTCCCGAGCGGCAACTCCTGCAGTGGTCTCAGCACTACCGAGTTGGTTTTCCTCTAGCCACAAAAGCTTTTCAGATTCAAACCCTCTATGTTTTCAGTTTGAGAGTTACGGTTGAAGTTAGGATTTTACCTTGCTGAAGTAAATTGTATAACTGTCACTCCTTGGAAGTGATATCTCAGTAACATTAATTTCTCCTCGTCTGCCCTGCCCACTGCAGCTTCAGCTAGCCTATGCCATGTCTTCGAACTTAGGTAAGGGTTTTTCGGGAAACAAAAGGGTTCATTTTTAATGCATTTACCAGCATTTGCAATTTGTAGCTAATTAATCTTTGGATTGCAGGTGCTAACATGGACATGTCTGGAGAAATGGGTTTGGCTTCTCCGGTTTCGATTTGGTAAGCTCTTACTTAACCTTTTAGCTCTATCAATATTTCCAGGCATGAGACCACAATTGGGATTTATTGTTTACCACGAGAGAAGAAGAAAGGCTCATGGTTTCAGAAGATGGTCGGTTTGTTTTCCAGACAATGAGTATACAAAGATTTTGTTATTGATTCTGTTATTAAGCAAAGAGTTTTGGGACAAATATATGACTGGGTTTGTAAGTTGTGGCAATGCAAAGAGAGATTTAGACTATACTTATGTATAATTTTAATTTTCTTCTTAGTTTATGAGGTTTTCTATGCTACAAACTCAACCAGCATAAGCGTTATTACTCTGGCTGATGTTACTGTCGACTGTTGTACTGTTTTGGGTACACAGTCTTTTTAAAATTATATATATATGGTAAATACTTGTGGTAAATACACGTAATTAACACAGGTATTTATCTATATATCTGGTGGTTCCTTTACTTATGGTAAATACAGGTAATTACCACAGGGTTTTTTCATATAAATTAATAGAAGCTTTCCTTTGGTTATTCATTTGTTTATACAGTAATATGAATAAAATGCTATATTATGTAGTTTGAAGTTTATTTTCAAATCTGTTCTACGTTTTGAATAAAGAATGATGATTTAGGGTTGATTCTATATTGGAATTTGAGTGTATGTAATACCTTAAATTCCAGATTGCAGGGCAACGAGCAGAGATCGTCAAATTCCGAAGCTGGACAGTGAGCTTCTTCTACGTTTTGGAAACCTGTTTTAGATAATAATAAAATTGCAATATTAGTAGGAGGCTTACAGTAGCATACCTAAACACTTCCTACATCTGCTAACTGTTGATGCACTATTTTCTTTCTTTCACCAGGTAAAGGAAATGCTCTATCAAAGCTAATGGGGAGCATGATGAAGCCAAAGTGGATCCCAGCCGATGTTGAAGACATAGTTTCATTGAAGCCAAAGTGGATCCCAACTGATGCTGAAGACATAGTTTCATCACAGAGGATTTCCACTCCCATAGTTTCATCACAGATCCAAAATTACTTGCAGAGGATATAGTTTCATTACAAATCCAAAATTGTTTTAGTTCAACGATCCTTGCCGTGGTTTCTCTCCACTTGGTCTCAGAACATGCAATCCATGCAGCTGTTGCAAGCATAGAAGGCCCACGTGCACTCCATGCAGATGTTGATGTTGCAATTTGATAACCTATTCCTCATACATTTAACATTAAATGTTTGTGAACTAATGCTAATTGGAACCTAACATTAGTTTATCAATACACTTTGGTCTAATAATTATACGATGTTTGAAAACAAACTTTGATCAAAACCATATCTCCATTGCTCCTAGCCTCGAAAAGAGGCCAAATAAGAAGTATAAATTGTTAATTGGTGGAAAAAACGGTGATGTAAAGTTTTAAATGAAGTGAAAGTTGTTGATTGGCGAAGAAAACGGTGATGATGTTACTTTAAATCAAAACTTAGTATAAGTGTTTAGATCTTGTTTTGATATTTGTGCAAAACTAATTCAAACAACGACACGCTGAATTATAGAGTCCCTGCTAGCCGATGGAAGGGACTAATAAGATGTTCACCTCTTTTTCATATAATTATGATTCCTTTAATTATCATATGACTGGGCACCAATAGTCCCTTTTTCAAGCCATTTGTTTACTGGATTCAAAAGAGTTGCATGTATTATACATGAGCTATATGTCACAATTGCTTTGTGTGTAAGGGTGCCATTGGTCCATCTATGTTGTTGATCACATGCCACCTACTCCATATTATCCAATGGTTAACAAGAAATTTATCAAAAAAAATTTATGCCAGTATTGTGAGGCATGGATTTTAGTTGAAACACAAAAGAAATTTATTGAAGAATTGGGCATATGTGTGAGAGGATGCATGACACTTTGGTAATTCTTCTTTCATTTTTATGAAAAATATTTTTCTTTCATGTTGTTTAGTATGTAATTTGAAGAGAGTTCATCAAGAAAAACACAACTTTGGATAAATGTACTTTGGAACCAAACATGGATAATTTTGCTACCACTGGAAAGTGGAGGTTGTATTATATATGTTGTTTTTTCAATTCTTTATTCTTTGTATTTTTCAGTCATGAAACGCTCGGGTGAACGGCCAGAAATGAAGTTGTCTAAACTCATTTTTTTTGGTAAATTTTGTCGAAATTTAGCAACAAATTGCGCTGAAAATGAGATTTTTAGTGTCAGTGTTGAAATTGCAATTTTAATTGCAGAACTAGATTCAGCATCCTCGATTACCCATAAAGCATCCAGATTATGCAATTCCAACCTCTAAAAACTACCATTTAAACAATTTCCACTTGATTTTGAGTACAAATGGTCTAAAGTTTAGCTTACTCCAACAAAAAATGAGACTGGTCATGGAATGCCAAAGACAGAGAATATGGTATAGACTATAGATCAAAAGCCGTGAGGGATCTCTCGACGACACCCGATAGGCCCACTCCAAAATCTATTAGGTCTTTGCAACACGGGAAAACAGGAAGGGAAACTATAAAAATTCAATTGCTGGAAGGCTAAACATGGGCTAAAGTCACCAAAATTGTCATTGAAATCTCAGCCGAAAATGTTAACATAGACACCAAACTGCTCAATGGCTCTTGGCTCTCTGTCGGTTCTTCACTTTCATGGCTCATGAGGTGATGTTGATGGGCTTTTGCTGGTGATTTACATACTTATAAAAAAATTATGGTCATAGTTTTATATATAAATGTGGAAAACAAAACTTAAGATATTTTATTGTTTCAAATCCCCTTTATTAATAATAAATAATACCGGAAGATAAATATAGCTTGGCGTCGTTGCACATCTTTCGACTGAACTAACCCATTCCAAATACACGCAAAAAAAATAAAGTATATAAGTTGTGGTTGCTTATCAACCCCCATGATTTTATGAGCATTATTTGACTATTGATATTTATAGATATCTTGGACAAGGTCAAGGAACAAACTAAATCCGTTCAAAATTGACACAATAAATGAATCAGCAGTGTTTTTTCCTTTATTTTTGGTCTTTTTCATCAATTTCTCAATCTTATTTTGTGGACATATTTATCCCTTGATCCCTTGGAAACATAAATGGTTGCAATGGTTGGAAACATAAATGGTTGCAATGGCTGGACCACAAAAATGTTAAGATGCGACCCAAGTTTCAGTTGTTTCTTCTGTCACAAATACCTTGTTCTCCTGCCTTGGATTTCTCCATGTGATTATTCACACGGTACAAAAGCACTTTATTGTAATATTAGGGTAGGTTTGTAAGTCTGTTATTTGATATTGAGTTATTTGTTTCTTTGGCGTTTAGTATTAAATTTATAACTATTAACTGTAAATTTTGGAATCCATTTTTATAATCAAAATTACAATTTAAATAATTAAAATCACAATTTCAGTATATAATCAAGATACAAAATTCTAGCAAAACATATCTAAAAAAGTGCAAATAGTATAGAAATTTACTTACTCATTTATATTTAATTGTAATTAAGTGTTTCACAAATTATATATTTTTTTAAACATGTGTATTTTTTTTCAATATTTCATGGATTAAAAATTGAAATGGTAGTTGTCTTTACATCAAGTTTATTTTGAGTTTTTTGACAATGAAAATCATATCACATCAAATTTTATTTATTTATTATAGTTAAGTAATATTATGAATTAAAAAAAATATTACAATAAATTATTTGGATATACATAAAAATTGAGTAAATTTTGCTACATAAGTAATTCAAAAGAGTGAAAACAATAAATATATTTATGACAATGAGAATAGTTAGAAGGTTAAAAAAGTAATGAAAGTTCATTCTTATATTGGGTAACTTAATTTCTTCCTTATACTAGTTAAAATATAAAGACTAAAAAAATTATTATTTTAGAGAAAAAATTGTAATTGTAATTTAAATGAGTTGTAACATAATAATAATAATAAATAATGTAACAAGGGGTGGAAGGACGGGGAGGGGTTCTCTTTGAACTTGATGAAGTTCAGAAATGGTCATATTCTTGGGGTCTTGGAGAAGATACAAACAACATAGTTAAAGCCTTAGCCCTCTTGCAAGGCCTCTTTCAAGGTCATGGTCATGGCATCTATGAAATCATGGTGATTGGGGACTCTAGGATAATCATCCAAGATATGGTGACAAAATCTCTTCCTACTCAAATGAAGTTGCAGCAAATAATTAAGAAAATTCAGAGACTTACCAAAGCCTTCTGCAAGATAGACTTTTTCCACGTTTTAAGAAACTTGAATGAAGTGGTAGATTTGGTGGCAAAGGCCGCGACCCCTTTGGGAAAAGATATTCTCAATATAAATGGGAACTTGTGCCCCTTTCCGATCTCATAATACCTCGGGCACAAAAAAGAAGGGCATGCCATGTAGCCTGGCTATGTGGCATCAACCCTTAAAGGCTCTCCACATGATGGTTCATGGCAAGCTGCATACGAGTCTCTTTTTTAGGGCCACCAGTACAAGAAATAAAGACTCCACATCACCTTGAGGGTCCTCACGTGAGCTCGAATGCAGAATGGATATGTATTGGCATCCTCTTCCTTCCTCACTCCTTCGTGTGGATCATGCGATGAAATCATATCGAATTTTGGAAAAAATGGGTATTGCAAGCGATTTTAAAGGTTATATTTTGGTAAACACTCTCCCCAAAACTACGGATTATTTTTTGGTTTGTTGGTCTCAGAAGGGTATACTAACTATTTTTCTTTGGTTTGGAAGTGTTCTTGTTGTCCTCATCGCCTCTAGCTCAGAGTCGGCTGCTCAAATTGACCCTCCCTTGTCGGTAGAGAATGAGATTCGAGGTTTTTGCAGGAAGATGAGAGCTCAAAAGCGCTACCTACTGTGACTGGATGAAGAAGGGGGACACAGCTTTGAAATTGTGGATAAATACATAATTCAAATTCGGGAGGACTTTGTTGATTCCCTCTCGCAATCTGAACAGGAAATGCTGGAACTGTTGGCAGAATTGGAGATAAGTTTCGAAAGGATGGAGATGCATGTTTCAAGGATGGCAATGGAGAGGGTCATCGACCTAGCTGCACCTTCGGAGCCAATTCCGCGGAACCGTGACAACCATGGGAAGTAATTTCGGATCTTCTCCATCTTTGGTTTTATTTAGTTTTGTACTAGCCTTGTTATTCTCTCTGCAACTCAGTTGTATATCGGTCTCAGTAACTCTCTTAGCTAGTCATATTTCCGGTAGCTAGTTAAGTATAATTACGTGTCTTTTCAAATACATTTTTAGACAATAGATCTAGAATATTTGTAGAATCATTCACAGTGGTCATACCATTGCTTTCCTAATATAATCTATAATCGTTCTTGTTTAAAAATAATAATAAATAATGTAACAAAAGGTTCTACTTTATTGATTCATTAAATCATTTTTAATGTTTTTTTAAAAAGGTTGAAATTAAAAATATAAATTGAAATTAATGATGATGATGATGATTAATGTACGAGACCAACTTTATAAATAATATAAATGTTAACGAGAAGAATGCAATGTCTTGCTGACTTAGCTCTCATGAAATATAAGTTGAACCAAATGAAAAGTCTAAACCAGATCGAATAGTATTTCACATGAAAGAGACTAAACACGTGATTTTGGGACTTGTAATCAGTTTCTACACCAATCAATGAAGCACATGTACAGACGAAGGGAACGCCATAAAATTCTAGTCTCCATTTCATTACCCACTAAAACATGTTACCAATTTTAATCCAATATAAACCATATCGCTTCTAAAATAAAATTTTAAACCCAAATAAAAAGGCATTAGCAAAATAAGACCTTCAGAAATTAGATACCTCTTGGTGCTTGATAGATCCAAGCTTAGGATAGATCTGTGTTGGTCTAACATTAAACAAAAATAGACTAGGGTTTTATAGTTTGTAAAACTTGGAAGCAATTTTGGGTAGCCACTTTGCACTTGTGACCTCAACAACGAAACCAATTTTGAGGTAACTTTATTATTCAATCTACATACCATGGAATCTTCCTCCCACTTGGGCTCTGCATTTATCTTCGCGTCCACCCCAAATTACAACAACCACTACGATGTGTTCATAAACCGCACAGGTCCTGATGTTAAGAAATAATTTGTCGTCCATGTTTACCGTAGCCTTACTCAACATCAATTGAGATTATTTGGACATGGAATAAATGCCCAAGGGACATAATTTAACTTATCAAATAGAAGTTGTTGTTCAATCCTCTTGAATCTACATATTTATTTTCACTACCGATTATGTTTAGTCAAATTGGTTCCTAGATGAGCTAATGCTCATGGTTGAATCGATGTTGAGGAAGAGGTCAACCATTCTCCTCATTTTCTTCGGTGTTAAACCTTCAAAACTTTGGTGGATGAAGGGATAAGGAGTGTATGCTTTGTTAAAGTTTAACAAACAAAGATACACATAAAATATGAGGGAACATAAATGGGAAGATTGATTTCCTGGGTAATCAGATGCCTTCTTATTGGTAACCAAATGTATATATAGGATTACATAAGATAAAAATGATGGGTAAACACCATGGGGCAGAGAATATCATGGGTCACTAATTCTAGGTAAGGTGACCAAATCGACTACTCAACTAACCATTAATTAATGCATTATTGACCATAGTGGGCCGTTGAGATAACAATTCTTAAAAAAAACCCTTAATATCAACTGGGACAATACTTTCAGCACTATTAATGCCAAAAGGATGCATGATGGTTTTTGTCTAGGCTTACATTTCATTAAAAAAACTTTATCTTTACTTTCTTCCTTGATGTGTATTTGTACTTCTTCTTCTTTGTCTATTGGATCTTGATGCTAAGTAGGTGTTCTTTAGCATATTGTTTAGCTTATGGAACATAGTGCAAGTCTTCTTCTTCTTCTGTTTCAACATGTTCTATCTTGTTGTCCACTTTACCTGCACAATGAAAAACTTTGTTAGAAAAAAATATGAATAGATTTCAGCTCTTCTTGGAGAGCATTCACATCTTCGTGTTCCTCATCAATGGAAGCTACCTCATCATTTTTTTGTACCCAATGTGCATCATTTAGTTCTTATTCAAAAAATTTGGGCTGAGAGGAAAATAAAGCATACTGTAGATGCTCATTAATAATAGGAGTCTGCTCATAGATCTCCCTCAAACTTCTGGTTTTGTGGTGTTGAGGTGGACCATATCCTGGTGTTTCTTCTTTGCTGCAATCAATTGTTGTTGCTCATTCTTAGCAACTATTGCATCTTTTATGCTTCTATCAACTGTCTCTTTCTCAGAGAGACTATCACTCACATCACTGGACATGGCTACATTGGCAGGTTTGATTTCACTGTCATCGACAAACAGAGTCCTCTTGACTATCTTCAATAGTATTTGATGGGCTTACTTGATCACTAATTTCCTAAAAAACAAGGACTTCTTGACTGTCTTCTACTTCATGGTGGAATTCTTGGTGCTTTTCGTGACTTGCAAAATCACCTTCTTCTACAACTGATTCCTCTTCACTAAACACTTCTTTCAGTATATCCCATGCTCTTTTTGGAGTATAAGATTCTGCAATATAATGAAAATTTGAATAATCTATATTGTTTTGCATGAGACTTAAGGAAACAACGTGTCTTTTGTCTTTCTTGAACTCTATCAAAGCCTTAAATGCTTCTGGATCAATGGGATCCTCTACAACTACAAAATCCCACAAATCTTGTGACCTTACTTGTAATGCCCATAGATCATAATTATCTCCATCAAATGTCTGCCATAATCCTTCTGGTGTTAATAGTTTCCTTAACTCTTCAATCTCTTCTGGAAGTGCTTTTGGTAGCTCCATCTTCAATTTTCTTCAATCTTCTCCAATCCTCTTCAATATTCTAAATAATGTTGGAACGTTATCCAATATTTTGGCTCAACGTCAACAATACTTTCTCTTCAACTTCTGAAAATTTTCTTTGGTGTATCCAACCTGATATGACTAACTAGATATTTGATAGGAGATTTGAGCTTTCCTGGATCTTCAAAACAACAACATATCTTGTATAACTAGCACAATGTGTCGTAGGGCATGTCAAAGAAAATCGTTGTAAGTGAACAGTGATTGACGCTCTTTTAATGAAGGTACAAGGCGTTAGCGACGCATGTTTCTGAGCACAATGTGCATTTACGACACACTTCTCCTAAGAAATATGTGTGTCGATCGTTAGGGAGACACACTTATCGATATATCCAAGTCACGTCGATGCTACAAAAGCAAACAAAAACTGTTGAGAAATTTTCCCTTTTCTTCAAACTATGAAGAGAACTTCGTCAATCCTCCATTTTGATGTGTTTCTAATCATATTGTCCAACAACCAACAACCTCCAACTTTGATGTGTGTCGTGCTTCCACATTGTGAAAAAGCTTACTGGATGCAAGGGACGGAGAAATGGATCAGAGCATGCGCTCTGATACCATGTTAAAGTTTAACAAAGCAAAGAAGAATAAATGAATGAACACCAGTGGGAATATTGATTGGGCATATTGATTTCCTTCTCATTATTAAGAAACAACATATATAGGACTACATAATAATAAAACCATGGGTAAATACCATGGAACATAGAATACCATAGGTCACTAATTCTACGTAAGGTGACCAAATCAACTACTCAACTAACCAATTAATTAATGCACTATTGACCATAATGGACCATTGAGATTACAATTTTGAACATTCTCAAACCCCGCACTTGCTCCAAAATAAGAGAACATTTGATTCTTGCAAGCCATGATACGATTCCAAGACTATCGAAAAATGGAAGAAATATCTCTATAATGTTTCAGCAATCAGCGGTTTTGAGCTGGAGGAGGCGCCATAAAATGGGCGATACTTCCAAATCTCTTTGTTTGTACGTTCTCTTTTATTTCAATTTCTTCATAGGTGTATAAAGGATTTTCATACTATTTATAAGTTTTTTCTCTATGCGTGTATTTAATGGCGAGGGAAAGCTATAGGTTGATGTCATCGAATGGGTGTTGGAAATGGTTCCAAAACCACAACTGTATGTCTCCAAATATCCAACTGGATTACATGAAAAAGTAAAATATTTTGAAATGGCATTCTTAGTGTAGACGGAGCAGAAAAGTGGGAAGGTTACGGTTGTAGGAATTGTGGGACTTGGCCAAGTTGGAAAAACAACCTTCGCTAAAGAATTCTTCAACCGTGCGAGAACAAATTATTGTCATCCTTGCTTTTCATCTGATGTCCAATAAAACAACTGTAAAGGATATTCCAACAACTGTAAAGGATATTCCACTTACTTTCAGAGTATACTAATTAAGGACTTGACTGAGTAGGATGCACAAATACACAACATTAATGAAGGTATCTCTCATATTCAAAGGCATCTCACTGCACCATCTCATATGCTTATCATTGCATATTGTGTGGATCATATTGACCAGTTGGATGCATTACTTTTAGCATCAAAGGATATCCTTGAATTGGGTGGCTTAATTATGCTTACGTCTCACAGTAAGAAGACACTTAGAAGCTGGGGGATTGGAGATTTATTTATTTACAAGCTCCATGTTAAAGAATAGTGGCGAAATGCCATGTTAGTAAGAGTTTAGTATTTATTTAGATAATAAGTGGTTCCAGCTCCACTTCTATCAGAGTCTGTTGAATCCATTCATTCACTATAGATGTAATTGTTTTGCAAGTAATAGAATTTAAGTGTATTGTGTGCATATTGGAAGAATTGGTTCACATAGTGAATGCACACAATACACTTAGATTCTATTACTTGCAAACAAATTACATTTATAGTGAATTAATGGCTTCAACAGACTTCGATAGAAGTAGATCTGGAACCACTTATTATCAAAATAAATCTACTGGATAACAATATGCTAAACTCTTACTAATCATGGCATTTCACCATTATTCTCTAAAACTTCCCCTTAATGGACAAATTAGATTTTTACAATATATGTAACAAGAATAAACATTATGGAACTCATATCTTTGTCTGTCTGGTCTCCATCAACATTTACACCCACTTTGAAGTCTCATGGTCTATGCTCTTTCTCCACCTTATCTTCGAGCTTCCCATTTGACCCATTTAAAACATAACTGCTTCAAACAATCAATGAAGCAATTGAAATTATCAACAATATTGACATACTTCACTCATTAGGGATTCCACAATAGAGATGTCAAGTAATGAATCATCCTATGGAAATTCCTCCATTTGTCGGATACTTAGCTTTCAGTTATCCATCAGTATCTAGGAGAATAGTATGAATACATGATTTATTCATAAATTGATCAAACAACTTGACCTTTTAAATACACAACCATAAGAATTGGCATTCTTGGCTTCATAGGACCCATCAGTCCTTTTTACAATCAAATAAATTTACATAATCAAGACTAAAATCTACACCACACTATATAGTTTAGTATATTGTTATCCGGTAGATTTATTTAGATAATAAGGGGTTCCAGGTTCGCTTTTATCAGAGTTCGTTGAAGCCATTTATTCACTATAAATGTAATTGGTTTGCAAGTGATATAATCTTAGTGTATTGTGTGCATTCATAAGAAATGTGTATGGGAATTCCTTTGTCTAGTCTTCATCATGATTTACACCCACTTCGAAAGTATCACGGTCTGGGCTCTTTCTTCACCTCATCTTCGAGCTTCCCATTTGACCCATTTAAAACGTAATTTTTTCATACCATCAATGAAGCAATTGAAATGATCAACAATATTGACATGGCTCATCGGTGCTTTCACAATAGAAATTTCAAGTAATGAATCATCCTATGGACATTACTCGATATGTCGGAATGCCCATACACATTTCTCATGAATGCAAACAATACACTTAGATTCTATTACTTGCAAACCAATTACATTTATAGTGAATGAATGGCTTCAACAAACTCTGATAGAAGCGGATATAGAACCACTTATTATCTAAATAAATCTACCATATAATAATATACTAAAATTTATTCACTTCTTAGTCTCTCAAACTATTTTAGAATGCTTTGTAGTATATATATATTGTGTGTGTGTGGTGTGGATTGTAGTATTTATTATGTTGTTTATTTGATTGTAAGAGTATTGATCGGTATTGCGACGCTGTGAACATCATTTCTTATGGTTGTGTGTTTAAAAGGTCAAGTTGTTTGATCAATTTATGAATACATCATGTATTCATACTATTCTCCTAGATACTAACGGATATCTGAAATCTAAGTATCTGACATATGTGTTGAAATTTGTACAACTTCAAAAGTTATTCTTATTGTACTTGTATTGTATTTTCTTGTACCTCCTATGGGAGATTATACTAAATTATGTAATTACTCATGTAAACCCTATAAAGATTCAATATAAACCCTAGGGAAACAATACACAAGAAAATAATAAAAATAAAAATTATTTTGTATTTCCTCAAGATAGGTCGGCCCTAGTCAAACTATCAAGTCGACCCCAGTAATTTTTCACTTGGAAAATCAATATAAATAGGAGGCGCATGTTGGTTGTGGAGCTTGATATTCTAGATTTAGAGATGTTATTCAGTCGTGTTTGTACCCCAGTTTTACTATAGACTCGTTCCCCAAAGGGAAGGAGAATTTGGTTTGCATGTTAAAGAAGAGCTTATATGGCATGAAGCAAGTTACAAGGCAATGGTATTTAAAATTTGATAAGTTTATGAAAGAACAAGGTTATGGTAGATTTCATTCTTACCACTATGTTTATTTCAAGAGGCTAGATAACGAAAGATATATTATCTTTTTATTGTATGTGGATGACATGCTTGTGGCAGGGTCTAACATGCAGGATATAAATGTGCTCAAAAGAAAACTAGCTAACCATTTGTGATGAAGGATTTGGGAGCTGCAAAGCAAATCCTTGGTATGAGAATAAAAAGAGACAGGAAAAATCACAAATTGACGTTGTCTCAAGGTTATTACATAGAAAAGTTGTTGCAGAGGTTTAGAATGTAGAATGAAAAACCAGTTAGTACACCTTTAGCCAACCATTTCAAACTAAGTAAGGAGATGTGTCCAGAGACACGAGAAGAGATAGATTACATGTCCAAGATTCCCTATTCATCAGCGGTTGGAAGCTTATTGTATGCCATGGTTTGCACAAGACCAAATATTGCACATGCAATGGGATTTATGAGCAGGTATATGAATAATCCAAGTAAAGAGCATTAGAAAGCAGTACAGTGGATTCTTAGGTATTTGAAAGGTGCCACTTCTCATGCATTATGTTTTGGAGGTTCAGACATTGTTTTACATGGATATGTTGATGCAAATATGGCTGGTGATAAAGACAACAGGAGGAGAACCACATGGTATGTGTTTACTGTGGGTGGAACAATAGTAAGTTGGATTTCAAAACTGCAACATGTTGTTGCACTTTCAACAATTGAAGCAGAGTATCATTAGAGTAATTTTGGGGTCTAAAATGGGCCTCCTAAGGAAAATAATAAAATAATAGTTAAAATAATAAAATAATAGTTAAATTAATAAAATAATATTTATTAATTTTGGAGGAAAAAAGAAAAAAACTACTTTTTGTGTTCGTATTGTCGACATATCTCCCTGTGTTTTTACTCAAATTTCGATCGAGAGCCACAATGCATACTTTTGACGGACCTCGCTACCCCAAAAACAAGAAATACCTGAAAAAATGTGATGATGATGTCATCATCACATTTTTCAGTTATTTATTGTTTTTGGGGTAGCAAGGTCTGTAAAAAGTATGCAATGTTGGTACTTGTTGGATGCAGAATCAAATTCCGCATCCAACGAGCTCTCTCAATCGAAATTTGAGTAAAAACACAGGGAGATATGTCGAAAATACGAACACAAAAAGTAGTTTTTTTATGACAAATATGTCAATTCAACCATTATGGTTGACTCATTTTATTGAAATTCTATTGGTTATTGAATTCCAACCCACAAGAACTTATTGTTGGCACGTTTTCTTATAAGGCCCATTTTAGACCCCAAATTTCCTCTAATGGTTGCTGCTATAGAGGCTAGTAAGGAGATGATTTGGTTGCAGAGGTTCATGGGGGAATTAGGTAAGAAGAAGGAGAAGAGAAGGTTGTATAGTGACATCTAGAGTGCCATTCATCTTGCAAAGAACTCAACCTTTCATTCGAATACTAAACATATACAGCTCAAGTACCACTTCATAAGATCTGTTCTAGATGAAGAACTTTTAAAACTGGAAAAGATACAGACTAGCCAAAATCTTGCATACATGTTAACAAAGGGAGTAACCAAAGAGAAAATGAGTTCCTTTTTTGTTTATGTTGGCCTTCAAGCATGAAGGTAAAAAAATATGAAATTAGCCAAGTCCAATGTCTAGAGCATAGTCCAACAAGTGCAACAGTGGTGGAGTTGTTGCAATCAGTCTTCAAGTGGGAGATTGTTGGATGTGGAGCCTGATATTCTATATTCAGATATGTTTTTCAATCATGTTTGTACCCCATGTTTACTGTACACTCATTCCCAAACTTTGGGATGTTTGTTGGCCTACAGTTTTGCGGACCCATGGTATTGGGTTAACCGTAGTATTTTCCCATGGTATTTCCCATATAAAAGAAATCATTGTAACACGGCTGTGTATTGTATTGTAGAATTGTAAACAATCTTTGTGATTGTGTGAGAGAGACTGTGAGAGTGTGAAGAGGAAGTGCAATGGGTTTTTTGTAGGTTATATCCCTTCATCTTTCTTACAGTAATAAAAGGACTAGCAATTTCTGTGTGGACGTAACCCATCTTTTGGGTGAACCACGTTATATCTGTGTCTCTCTGTAATGTGTTTAATGTGTTTTTACATCTTGTTCAATGATTTAACTGTATATATGTTATTTATTTGCGGTCTTGTTTTCTAACAACTCCCCTCCTCATTCTTTCATTCACACACAACAAGTTTCTCCAACATAAAAAGGTGCACTACTGTAGTCAAGGAGAGTGTTTTCTAGGGTTGTATCTTTGTCGGATTAAACTCGCTTGACCCAAGTTCATATCCTTAGTTGTCAAAAAAACCCAGGTATCGACCCGACAGAGCAGGAATCAATCAGTAAAACCTACGACGTAGATGCTGTCTCACTTGAGATATCTTATGGGAAACTGCGAGAATTAGGTTTCTGTAGTTAGGTGTTGATTTATAATCTTACGGTACTTTATCAAATCACTCGATCGAATCTAGGACTTATACTTCTTATTCCATGTTTATTCATTCAATATAATAGCCTACTCATCCATCGACAGAGATCACATCATTTAACATAAAATCCTTATCACAAATTCAATCTATTAGCAGTGCAACACACACACACACACACACACACACACACACACACACACACACACACGAGTTTATTCATAACCGTATGTTTTGTGACAGATTCATATCTACTAATTTACAACATACATGCATTCATCCTAAACATAATTATCAAAGACACATAGAGACAACATTTAACATGGAAACCCATCTAGGTAAAACCACAAAGGCGCTCTTCATTTGGCATAAAAAATATGTTAGCACCTTTTCTCTATGCACTCAGCTTGTAAACTCTTCTTCAAATATTATTTACAATGCATACAAATTTCTCTCCTCTCATGCTCTCTAGTTTTGGGTTTAAGTATTTCTTCTATTCTTCTTTCAGCAGTCGATCATTACATAGCCTAGATCGATTCTTTAGCTAAAAAATATCTTCTCTCTCAAATAAAAAATAACAACCAATTCCCAACCCCACACATAGCTTGGGTTATTCCTTTTACCAGCTTCTACATGTATTAATTAACCAACTATTTTATGTTAGCTGACAGGCTTTCATTTCTATTTTCAAACATTTAGTTACAACTCACAATAGGCACTATCGCCCCAAAAATACAATTACGCTTTATTATCAAAATCATGATTTATTCTAACTAACTCCTTACCCATGATCAATTGAACTATCCTTTTCAACTGCTTTACTCTTCTTCTATCGTGGTTCCTTTCACTGCAGCTGCTCTCATTGCACCTTCTCTTTCATCGCAGCTTCCTATGTCATGTGATCGTAATCTTCATATTCCCATGTAGATCTGGTCAAATTCTGCCTATATTTTCCTAGGGACTCGAAACTCACTTGCGGTTCGTCTCGAGCCACCTTAGTATGAAAATTCCGTTATTGTGGCCTTTCTTTGAAAATCCTGAAATATTTTCACTACCTGTTCAGTCTCATGTCGTACGTCTGCTTCTGTCTTTTTTAAGGTTTCCACAAATTTGAAACTAATGTGTTCTAAAGTTGTAAGCCATGTTGATTCCAATTCTTCTCACACTTTTTTGTGTATAGGTTGAATTATGCCTGTAGCTTTTTCTGCCTCTTCTTTCAGTTCTGCGACTCTATCTGTGCGCTTTTGTTGTTGTGTTCACAGTTTTGTGACCTGTTGTTGTAGCTTCTTCATCTCAGAAGCCTTAGTCATTTTCTCTACTAATGATATCTTCTTTACTTTTTCATTCAACTGGTTCACCTTTGTCTCGGCAGCGTGTAGCTACTCTATTACTTTCTCTAACTCCTCATCTTCAATCAAAGCTTCTTGCTACTGAGAAACTCGCTCGACTGCCTTGGCACAAAGTGCCTTTGCTTCTATCCTTGTCGCAACCTTAGTTACTATTTTTCTTCTCTCTTACAGTACCTATGGAGGTGTATTGGGTTTCATTTGTAATTCTAGCTCTACTACTTTGTTGGAGACATTTACCACCATACACACTCTTTTTGGTCAAATTGGCCTAGTTAAACCACTATCCTAAGTATAATTGACATTAATTGACATCAGTGGAGCATTAATTGACATCATCCAGTCACACCCATGCCTACCTTTAGTCAAGGAGGATAACTTATCCTTCTCCTACATTTGGGAAGGCTAACTGGAGCACTCCGGGGGTGATCTGAGTGATATTAATGCACCTAATTGCTAACTGGTGGTTACAATCAGTTAAACAAGTCAGTTAAGGTGCCTCCTCTCATTAAATATATTATTTAATGAACTAGTGTCAACAGGGGTGCCTCCACCAACTTCTGATGTGCAGTTCAACTTCAGTTGACCTCATCGGGGTTCATTGGAGTCAGTGTAGTGCTACCTCTTGATGGTTGGTGCGCTGTGACATGTGTCTGATCTCTTTCAGTTGAGACTCAGTCATTTATTGCACTCCGACTTCAGTTAGGGTTAGTTGAGTCAATTAGGGTTTTGGTCAGTGGTTAACTGAGTGTGAACCATGGATTACAGTCATTTAAGCTAGACTCACTCATTCAATTGAAATGACCTCCTAAGGAATTCGAATTGTCTCTTCATTCATGCTTGTAGCATGTCATTGTAATTATAATCATTCATTCTTTATGTGAATACAGAGTGGCTACTATTCCTGTAGACCGATTACACCATTTCATGAGTTATTTGTCAATTATTCTTTGATGAGATTGATGCTTTGTTCCTAGATCAATAGACAAGATTAATATGGTATCAGAGCTTACGGTGGGACGAAGCTCTATCTCTCAAAAACAAGCTTTTTGACATATTTTTGCATGAAATTTGAGCAATAGCTCAAAATCCAACACTGCACTAGAAGCCAAGGCTTACCACTTAATACCCCAAGTAAAGAACTTGTTGATCAAGATTTCTTGATTGACTATGCTGGGTGTGATGAAAGCCTAGAATGTACAGGTTTTCCGACCTTACATTGCCATTTTTGTTTTGATTTTTAGGTTTCTACAAGTGAAGCATTCGCTCCAACACATCTAGATGGCCTCCTCAGTAGATCTCTTGACTCCATACAATTTCCACTCATGGAAAGGTGATATGGAGATTCAACTACACTCTAGAGGACTTTTTAGAGTCACCATGGACACTGAAGATGAGCCTGGATCTACTATAGAAAAATCAAGATTCTTGAACAAGAAGGATGAAGCCTTCGGTTTCTTGTGCTTCTCTATTTCCTGAGACCTTCTCTTCCATCTTGCGGGATTGAAGACACCGAAAGAAATATGGGACAAATTAGAATCTCTATACGGAAAGCATGATGACTTGAGGGTTTACCAGCTCGAAAATGAACTCATGTCTCTCCAACCATCCAATTTCGAGACTCTAAATGATTTCTTCACAAAGTTCAAGCATGTTGTTTTACTCTTGAAGCAATGCAAAGTGGAGAAGGAGGATGATCAGCTCATCCTCACCATACTGTCCAAACTTGGGGCTGATTATTCAGTTTTTGTTTCTACATTTCATGCGGGGAATCTCACAACCCCTGGATGGACCATGCCTACACTCAATGCCTTCATTGATTCCCTAACAAGTGAACATGACAAACTTGTCCAGATGGGGATCATCCAAACTTTCCGTGATCAAGCCTTCCATTTCTCAGGACCCGAGTATCTGAAGGGTAAAGGAAAGCAGCAAAAGAATAAAAAAACTAAATTTGATGCTCCTAAGCCTAGAGTTGAAAATCAATAGCATAATGAGTCTTCCGGCTCAAGGAAGAACAAAGGAAAAGGGCACCATGGCAACGAGAAAGTCAAGTGTTCTTATTGTGGGAGGGGCTTCCACCCTAGACATGCCTGCATGAAGAAGAAGCTTGTTGAATCAATCTCTCTCCTTGAGAGGAATCACATCAATATTTCGGAGAGCTTTCAGAGGAGAGATCAGCAAGATCGGGAACCACAACATGAGAAAGGTCATGCCCTAATGGAAATCACTTCGAAGTCCAAAGAACCATTGATTGAATCTAGAGCTTCGAACCACATGATGGCTGAAAAAGACTCCTTTTCATCCTTGGAGACCGGCAAATCCATCCCCATCCACATGGCAGATGACTCCACCATCATTTCCGAAGGACAAGGTACTGTAGATCTTGAAAATGGTTTTTTCTCTAATGTTTTCTATGTACTGTCTCTGGCATCAAATATCCTTAGTGTCTATCAAATGACACATACAAGAATGCCCAAGAGAGTCTCTTTCATCCCAAATGATGTTGAGATAACAGAAATTGAATCTGGGAAACTCATTGCAAAAGGCCTTGCAAACCATCATGCAAAAGCCTATGAGTTCTCTCACTTTGTTGCGGATGCAAATCCCACCACTCTGCTAAATCATGGAAATGAGGTTATTAGGCCGTGGAATGAGAGGTTTGGCCATATTAATTTCAAATATTTGCAGTAATTACATAAAAACTCCATGGTTGAAGGCCTCCCAGTCATCAAGGCAACCACGAGAATTTGCAAAGGCTATGTGGTTGGAAAACACCTTGAGCACAAGTTCGATCGGGGGAAGGAAAACCGAGCTACATGCATATTGGGGCTGATACATTCTGATATCAGCGGTCTAATGCCTATCACATCCATGAATGGACCAAGGTATCTCCTTACTTTTATTGATGATTTTTCAAGGTTTACATGGGTTTTCTTTCTCAAAAAGAAATCAGAAGTATGTGAAAAATTTTCTGAATTGAAGGCCTTGATCGAAAATGCCTCTGGGATTAAGATCAAGATATTGAGATATTATAATGGAGGGGAGTATGTCAGTAATGAGTTTCTATACATATGCTCCTAAAATGGTATTCAGGTCCAACATTCAATTCCCTACACTCCACATCAGAACGGAGTAGCGGAAAGGAAGAATCGGTCTCTCAAGGAGATGACCACCTGTATGTTGGAATCCAAGAAGCTTGCTACAAATTTGTGGGATGAGGCCATGCATGCTGCAGCATACATTCAGATTAGGGTGCCACACTCATTCATGAAAGGGAAGACCCCTTTCGAAGCATACTTCAGACACAAGCCGTATGTGTCGAACCTATAGGTGTTTAGGTCCACTGCATGGGCTCGGATTCCACTTGATAAAAGAAGGGCTTTGCAACCGCAAAGAATAGAATGTTTGTTTATTGGGTATCCTGATGAGTATAAAGGATTCAAGCTACTAGATATCAAGACCAAGCAGATCATCATCGAGAGAAATTTCAAGTTCGATGAGCCTCTTCAGGAGGTGGAACTAGTGAAGGAGAAAACTGCTGAATCTCCTTCCTATTCTACTGAATATTTGGATGATGAAATTGGGGGTGATGACCTTGATTTGGGTCCTATAATTTATGATATCAGTGTGCAGAAATAATCAGATGCTGAATCAGAACCTGAAGTGCACAATCATCTTCCTACATGGGCCCGACAGACACTCTCCTTCGCAGGAGACAACATTGGAAATCCGGATGACACAAGGAGAACTCGGTTTGATTTCCAAAGAGCAGGTATTGCGCTCTTTTGTCCTGATAATTTGCTGTCCAAAAATTTCTATTTGATGATTATTTAAGATCCAAAATCCTACTACCATGCTCGAAAGGATCCGAGATGGCAATTTGCCATGGATGAAGAGATGAGTTCTCTTCAGAAAAACACTACTTGGGAGCTAGTTTCTCTTCCTCCGGGAAGGAAATTGGTTCAATGCAAGTGGGTTTTTCAGACCAAGGTTGCTGCTGATGGAAGCACCTACAAATATAAGGCAATGTTGTTAGCAAAAGGTTTCTCTCAGGTCCAAGGAGTGGACTACCATGAGACCTTTGCACTGGTTGCAAAAATGGACTCCATCTGCCTTGTTTTGGCAATTTCAGCATCCAAGCACTGGGAAGTTCTTCACATGGATGTTAAGTCAGCATTTTTGCATGGATATCTTCATGAAGAATCATGAGGGATACATCACTAATACATATTTGTTTTGCAAGCTAAAGAAGTCACTATATGGGTTAAAACAGGCCCCAAGAGAGTGGTATTCTAAGATGGATGCCTTCCTTCTCTCGCAAAACTTTCAGAGATGTAGATCAGATCCAAATGTATATTTAAAATAGTATGATGGTCATATAATTATCATTGTTTTATATGTTTATGACTTACTGATCACAGGTAGCACAGTTGCCTCCATTTCAGCCATCAAAACTGCTCTCCACAATGCCTTTGAAATGAGTGATTTGGGGCTTCTAAAACAATTTTTGGGGCTCAAAATTGAGCAAAATTCTAATAGGATTATGGTCACTTAGTCCAAATACATTTCAGACATATTATTCAAGTTTAACATGACTGAATGTAGTCCTGCACCATTCCCTTTCCTTTCAGGGATCAACCTTGAAGAAGGAAAATGCACACCTCCCATGGACTGCACTATCTATCGACAGCTGAATGGTAGCTTGTTGTACTTGACACATTCTAGACCTAATATTTGTTATGCCGTGAATGTTGTATCAAGATACATGCATCAGCCTCATGATCTTCATTGGGAGGCAGCCAAGAGGATCCTCTAGTATATTTAGGGAACCAGGACCTACGACATTCACTATGTTGCAGACTCTAAGCTAGAGCTGGTTGGATACACAGATTCCGATTGCGCAGGTGATTCTATTGATCAAAAGTATACTTTTGGATACGTATTCATGTTTGGTGGTGGCCCCATTTTCTGGTCAAGCAAAAAGCAGGCTGCCATAGCACTATCTTCAGCAGAGGCCAAGTATTGAGGAGCGGTGAATGCTTGCAAGGCATTCTTTCAGAGTTTGATCTTGGTAGTACTTTGTCCACTGTTCTCTTTTGTGACAATCAAATTGCTATTAAGATATCCACAGATCCAGTTACTAGGCAGAGGACCAAGCATGTAGAGATCCACATGCACTACATCAGGGAGCTAGTGCATGACATGACCATCATTATGCAATACTGCCCGACTGATGAGCAGATTGCAGACATCTTCACCAAGAACTTTTAAGAAAAGAAGTTCACTTACCTCTGTTCACTGTTGGCGGTGAGTTCATCAGGGTGATTCAGACTACTTTCAGTGTTCAGCTTGAGGGGGGGGTTTTCCCTCTTTTCCTCACTTAGTTTGTTTTGAGGATTATTTCAGTTTCAGCATTGTACAGGGTGACCTATGGCCTTAGTTGCTAGGGCCCTATCATTTTTATGCATCTATGTTTTCTAACTCTTCCTGAGTATAGCTTAAGGGGGGGTGTTGGAGACATTTACCACCATACACACTCTTTTTGGTCAAATTGGCCTAGTTAAACCACTATACTAAGTATAATTGGAATTAATTGACATCAGTGGAGCATTAATTGACATCATCCAGTCACACCCATGCCTACCTTCAGTCAAGGAGGCTAACTTAGCCTTCTCTTACATTCGGGGAGGCTAACTGGAGCACTCCGGGGGTGATCTGAGTGATATTAATGCACCTAATTGCAAACCGGTGGTTACAATTAGTTAAACAAGTCAGTTAAGGCGTCTCTTCTCATTAAATATATTATTTAAGGATTATTTAATAAGCTAGAGTCAACAGGGGTGCCTCCACCAACTTCTGATGTGCAGTTCAACTTCAGTTAACCTCATCAGGGTTCATTGGAGTCAATGTAGCACTACCTCTTGATGGTTGGTGAGCTGTGACATGTGTCTGATCTCTTTCAGTTGAGACTCAGTCATTTATTGCACTCTGAATTCAGTTAGGGTTATTTGAGTCAATTAGGGTTTTGGTTAGTGGTTAACTGAGTGTGAACCATGGCTTACAGTCAGTTAAGCTAGACTCACTCATTCAATTCGAATGACCTCCTAAGGAATTCGAATTGTCTCTTCATTCATGCTTGTAGCATGTCATTGTAATTGTAATCATTCATTCTTTATGTGAATACAGAGCGGCTACTATTCCTGTAGACCGATTACACCATTTCATAAGTTATTTGTCGATTATTCTTTGATGAGATTGATGCTTTGTTCCTAGATCAATAGACAAGATTAATATACCTTTTTGCAGAAGTCCTCTACAATTTTTCCAAGTGAAAATGCTTAGTCTTTTGTAAACATCTCATGTATGATTCCTTCATCAGTAAAATTGTTGCAAGTGAGCGTTACAGTTGCGTCGAGCCAGTGCCTGTCCTTCTCCTAGGTCTTGGATTTTTTCTTTGCTTCTTGTACCCTTTTCTTCATCTTATTAATAATTTTTTGCTAATATTTTACCTGACTTACCAACACATTCTCTCTATTATTCATTTATGGGACTGCGGCATTCTGGATAGCATGCACTTCAGACATTGTGAGTGCAAAAAAATTCATAGTGACAGGGACCAGGTCTTTGACCATGGTATTCAATTCCGACATTCCTAAGTCAATTGCTTGACCCACGACTGGAACCCTTATTGGTGGATTTGGCTTCATTGTATCGCTTGGTCGCTCCTCAAATGAGACTATTATGTCTTGCGACTCAGGTAGTTGTGGCTTGTAGTTGACCACCACTCACACTTCTTCTACTGCTTTACCAAGTTTCTACAATAAATCTACAAAACTACTTATTAATTATGTCTAACGTTGATCTATCTTCTTGAGGATTGCATGGGTGAGCTCTACCATTGCGTTTGTCAGAAGTGTATAATCGACGTTGGTAAGGTCGACTATTCCAGCTGATTTGTCATCCTTCCTCTTCTTATGAATTGTATCAGACTTCTTTATCTGCATCCTCCTATCCTCCACTTTATGGATCTGTTGGGGTAATTTTGGAATCATTTTGGGTATTAATGGGAGGAGTTTGTGGATTTTCTTCTAGCGGTCAATCTTCTCCCTATCCTCCATGCCTCTTTGTCGATGGATCATCTTGTCATGACTCTTCTTCTGCAGATAGTTGATCATCTGTGACATGAAATCTCCATTCTTTTGACCAATCTTTAATAATGGCATCAATTTCAATAGTAGATAATCATATACTATGTCGCAAGCCATTAGCGTTGTGAGTCTTGTCGAGGCTGCAAAAATATATGGTGGTCCCTAACCAAAAATATGATAATATTCCTAAACCATTGAATGGCCACCTCAGTAATTCTGGCATGCTTCTTAACAAAATGTCGCAGGGCCTCTCCTTGTAAAAGGAACTCTACATTATGGTATTTTTTCCTTTGAGGGAATCCGTTGTCAAACCAGAAATTTTGGTATCGAGCTCCTTGACATAGGACGAGCACATCTACCCCTTGGTAGTTTGGTGGTTCTTCCCATGCGAAAAATGAAATCAAAGTGAGTATCCATGAATAATGAAATGTGTTATATTTCTCTTATGACTCTTCCGCATCTGCTAATGGTTCATTTAGAAGATATTGAGGCCAATTGAGTTGAACACTCGCTACACATAACTATTCTGCAATAATCGTCCATGTGGTGCATTGGTTCAGTCGCATCTTTCGCAACAACTTGCTAGATAGAACCTTAGTTTCAAACTATACAGCATTGTCATTGATAGAGGTGATGGAAAAGTCTCTGGTGTCTCTTGTCAAGTCATACTTTCCTTTCATCTTATTCGTGAATAAGTGTCATATTATTTTTCAATGGAAAATGGCCTTGGGTCTATGCTTACAAGTGGAAGCCTAGTAATCACTACTATTAGCTCGACATCAATAGAAATATTTCGGTTAATCCATAAACAACCGCCATGGAACGATACCAGCAATTGTTTAACACATTCTTTCACCTCTACAGTGCAGAAAAAATGTGACATGTACATCAGTGACATTAAACCAACTTTGTCCAGTCATATTTCTAATTCCATTGGAACTAGGTGTATAGGACCATCCTCTATCTCTAAAAAAAAACCATGTATTTTTCCATTTCCAACTCTAGAAATTTTCTTAGTTCGTGGTCGAAAAAGGTTATCTTCTTCAGATTTCAGATTATGTTCATCATTACTCGAAATCCTTTTGGTATGGTCAGTTCTACCATTGGATACTTTGCATTTTTTCCTATTTAACCTTAGGCACATCAGTTGATCTAGGTGGGACATAGTCTGGTAGCATGCAGGTTGTAGACAATTCTTCTTCTTCATCTGGTGGTGGTGTTGTTTCCTTTGTGCAGGTACCATATCGTTTCCTTTTGGACATGCTAGGTGGGTCTAGCCGTAACTGAACTGGTGGAATCAATGGTGCTTGTTTAGATTCTTCTATAGCCATGGATGCCGATGGGATGAATGCAGCATTTTATTCCATAATGATTGTAGGTGAAGGTGTCTCAACACCTGATTCTACAACTATGCTTATGCTGGAGATAGAAATGACCATACTCTACGAAAAATCACCTCGGATCTTAGTTGTAGACACAATAGCTCAACGTACTCAGTTGGATGTAATAGAATGGAGGAAACTTCAACAAGAAGATGATATACATCTACCCGTTCAAGAAGTCATTCCTTCACACAAGCGGGCAATAAATGGAAAGGTGGCAGCGATTTTCATCACATGGGGCAATCTTTCGAATCATTACAAGGAAACCGCCAATCAAATCATCACTTCGCATGTCAGTTCAATTGTAGTTATTGTGCATTAATAATGGGGAAGCGACCAAAATTCACACCTCCGAAATCTCCCACACCCTTAAATTAACTATAGCCAGCTGTCTTTTGTAACCCAATTTCATCATGTGACAACAATTTTCTTCCTGCGACAAACATATGACCTATGACACAATTATTTTCTTTCGATATACAGAGAGTCTTCGCCACCCTTTTTCTTCTATGACAGACAAATAGTTTGTGACAATTTTTCTTTTTCCTCAACATACATATCATCTACGGCCTAACACTCAATATTTGAAACAAAATACTCATACCTTTTACAAAATCAATCTCATAAATCTGCATATTTTTGTCCTTTTTTATCATTCGACCAAGTTGTGCCTATCTTGGTAAGGCTTTAAGGCGACTTCCATTCACCAGTACTTTGAAAGGTGTTTCATCTAATTTATGCATCGTTGCACTTATCCTTCATTAGTGATATGAATTACCACATATGGTCCTAGCCAATGTGTTTTCAGCTTGCTAGGATGCTTTAAACACTTACTGTGATACAGGAGGATAAGTCCTCCAACCTGAAATTGCTTATTCTTGATGTGTCGGTAATGCCATACTTTATGTCATTCCTTCTCAAAATTTTGATGATGACCTGCAACGAAACATTCTTCCTCCAACTGCACAAGCTGCAACAGTATTTCTTTGACATCACCAACATTAGTCATTTCATTAATCACATCTATCCTTAGAGTGGGTACAATGTATTCCATTAGCATCACATCCTCTTGTCCATACACCAGTCGAAATAGATTTTGGCCTATCAACTTCTTATAGGTCGTGTGATATTCCCATAGTACCGTAGAAATTTTCTAGTCCCAATCATCTATTTTAACATTGCAAATATTTGTCAATGTGTTCTCCGATATCTTGTTGAATGCCTCGACAACATCATTCGCTTGTAGGTTATATAGTGTTTTCTTCATGTGCTATATATGTAATTATTTAGTTAATTCGTTCATCAACTGATTGGAAAAATGTGTGCCCTGATCACTTATCAAAATATTTGGGCATTCGAATCTAGCCACAACATTGTCAAACAAAATTTTGCAGCAATCGCAATAGTACAATCCTTTATTGGTGGTTCTTCGCCCCATCTAGTAAGGTAATTTGTCGCAGTTATAATGTGTCTTGCACCTATTTTTTTTCCTGGTGGGTTGATAAGACCCACAAAATCAACATCTCATTTTTCAAATTTTTGCAAATTTATTTGAGGTACCAGTGGCATTTCATCTCATCGCGAGGAATTTATGGTTCTTTGACAGACATCGCAGTTGCGGCAATATTCTCTAACATCTGCATGCAAAGTAGGCCACCATAATCCTACTTGTAATATCTTTCGCATTATAGCTTTTATAGCATAATGGATTCTTGCGACACCATCATGTGCTTTGTTCAATATTATTAGTCGCTCGTGCTCCAAAATGCAACGATGAAGAATTTCTCCATGTCCAATTTTATACATTTGTCTAACTATCAATCGAAAATATGCAGCTCTGGCGACTAACTATTTCTTCTGCGTTGTAGTGAATTCAGCTTGTGCATATTCCGTGCTAAAAAAATGTATAATATCTCTATAATGGTCATCAAACATCTTTCCGCAAATAGTTGTGCATTTGGAAGACTATATTTGATATTACAAGGTTCTTCTCCACTTTCTCAGTTTAGTCGAACCAGCTTAACAATGAATTCAAAGTCAAATTCCTGAAAAAGGAGAAGCCACTGGAAAATGTCCCCCCCCAACATTGTCTTATTGACCAGGTATTTCAATGCAGAATGATCTGTGAACATATTGAAATGTACACCTAACAGATAGTGTCAAAATTTTTGAACTGCATACACCATAGATAAGCCTTCCCATTCACTCGTGGTGCATTTTTTTTGTATTGTTGACAATTTTTGGCTAGCGAAGGAAATAGGACTATCAATAGAACCTTCTCCTGAATGCACAAGTACAACGCCGAGTGCGATAGATGATGCATCAACATGTACATGAAACTCTGTCTTCCAGTCTAAAAAAACTAAGATGGGTGTTGTAACCATCTTATTCTTCAAGATATCCAAACTTTCTTGTCGTTTTTCGGCCAGTGAAATTTAACATCCTTTTTTAGCAATTTCTCTATCACAATAGTTACCTATGCATATCATTTGATAAATTTTTGATAGTATCCTCCATGTACCAATGTCATTCTTAGTTGTTTCACTGTCGTAGGGGTTGGTAGGTCGATGATGTTACATTGCAATTTTGGCTGGGTGGACCAAGATACCATCGCGACAGACCATGTGGACCAACAAAATTTGAAATGGAGCACAAATGATACATTTCTTTAGATTCAACAATATAGGATACAGTCGAAACCGTTCCAGCATCAGTCTGAGGCTCTCCAAACACTGTCTAGTTGTCGAAGTAAGCCTCAAGAAATTTATGAATAAATTCTTTGAAAGAAACCACTACTTTCCTGGAAAATATAGTAGGAGCATTATTGAGTCCAAAGGGCATTACCATATGAATCCTACTCTATCACAAAAGTTGTCTTGTGTCGATATTCCTTTGCTATCCTGATCTGATGGTAGCCAAAGAACCCATTAGTGAATGAATAGACTTCTTGACCCCTAACACCCTCCAATACTTCATCTGTAAATGGATTCATAAATGGGTCGTGTAGGAAGGCATCATTCAATTTTCTCAGGTCGACACAAATACGTACTTCACCAACATTTTTCTTATCATGTGCTACCATTGGAATGATCCACTTAGATTCTTCAATCGGTTCTATGACACCCGCATCCAACATTCGTTCTAACTCTATATTAAATTTTTCGATGTACCTTGGATTAAGTCGATATGGCCATTGCTTCATAGGATTTGCATCAGTATTTATGGTATATTCATCTCTCCAAAGTCTCTGACAATCCCCTTCATCTCTAAAATTTTTGTAGGGAACAGATCCTGAAATTCATGCAGTAGGCCTGTGATCTTCCTGACAGTTTTATTGTCCTAATAATATCTGATATTGTTGAAATTTGAATTCTATGGGGAACCAATATTCACTTTCTTGGTTTTTAATGTATTTAGGAACTGGTTACTTGAAATACCAAATCCTTCCACTGTGTGAGTACCTTCGGACTCTAGGATGTTTATGTCTCACAGGTCATCATCATCAGGTTCTCCCGTCACATTATAACACTCCATACCGTTCTGGATTGTCATGTTGCTCTGATTGAAGTGTGTTATTGACATGGGGATATCTTCAAATATATTGATCTTGATCACTTGCAAAGCAACATCAATCGAAGGATGATCATCAACAAACTCAAATGTTTGTGTAAAGCTAGCAACTATTTCTTACCATTCCACTATTCCACGTCATAGCTCAATTGATGTGTACAAGTTTCTTCGTATCATATGCAATGTATGTACAAAGTGATGAACCCATTCTTTTCGCGGGCATTCCTCCCATGTTACACAAAAGTCCTCAATTTGCTCGACATGATCATTCAATCCTATGTACTTATTACTAGTATAACTGATATTCTCTCCAAATCGTATCTCCATCAATCTTCGGTATTGAGGCCATTCTTAGATAAATTGTTTATGTGCGACCCACCATCTGGTAGGTGTAGCTCTTAGTGCAAAGTACAGGGCATACACGTGCTGATCTTTTGTAACTTTTTCTTCAAATTCTGTCAGAAAAGATGCTAGGTTAGGTAAACCTTCATACACTAGTACATAATGAGAGATAAGTGACCAAAACAATGACCAGAATCCAAATATAAATGACCAATTTTGATTTGGTGATCGTTGGTGGCTAATTTTTGGTCTCTTATCATGCGACAAAAAATGTGGTCATATTTAGTTTGGTCATTTATAGTTTATCGTTTGGTCATTAATTGGGTCACACATTTAGTCATTAATTGCCACAATTAATGACCAAATTTACAACCAAATTAATAACAAAAAATATGACCAAATAAATGACCACAATACAACTATCAATGACCAAACTAAATGTGAGCACATTTTTGGTCGTGTGATAAGAGGCCGAAAATTAGCCACAAAAACTGACATTTGGTCATTTATATGCGAATTTTGGTCATTGGTTTGGTTGCTTATCTCCCATTTGCATTGTCACTTATCTCTCATTTGTTGGTCACTAATTTAGTCTTTTTTAGTCATTTCATATGCAAATATTCACTGATTTCTGTAGATAGAGTATGGAGGAATCGAATCACCAATATCTTTCCTGTAAGGCAGGTGCTCTTCCATTGAGCTAGTAGTCTTGAAGTCTCTACAATACTTGCATTACTTGATACATGGCTATTTCCAACATATAACTAGCATATATAAATATTCAAGATGGATATTTACACATGCAATATGGACATAGCTTGATACAGTCACAACATATTAAGATCCAAAATTTTCAAAGTATAGTCCCTGGTTCTATGTGGAAAATAAAGGTAAGCATCATAAAATGGATCAAAGTAGCTTTGTTTGGAGCATACTTTCTGGAAGTGGGAAGTAGATCATAACTATTGTTAGGTAAAAACACAATTAAAGCATGGCAAAGTGGAAGCAGTGATAAGTCAGTCTATGGTCAGTTCATTCAGCTGGTTCACCTAGATCTTACCTACTAGTTGTTCATCCATTTCATTTTTTCATGGACCTCTTGGAATTTAATTATTTTGTAAACAAGCTAGTCCTATAAGAGTGGATCTGTCATTTCTTTTTGTTGTTTCAATAATTTTTTGAGCAGTTATGAAGCCAAGAAAGCAGAATGGTGGGCCTGATCAACTTTCTCAATAACAACATTGAGATAATACAAGGAAAGTTGATAAACTACCAGACACTGATATCTTTCGTGTAGAAGTCAAGATACCAATAGTCTAAGAATGAGAAAAAATACCAAAGAAATTTTAAAACAGGAATCCATATTATATGTTGAAGTTGTTAGTTTACATTATGAGTCATAGTTGTTGGTCAATATTTTATATTACTAATGATGAGGAAATCGTCAACTATGGTGAAAACGAAATCCCTTTGGAAATTATGAGCACTGCTTATAATCCCTATGTCTAAATAACTATTTTATTAGATCATCTAGTGCACTAAACTTGGGCATCGAGCATTACTTCATGCATTATCACATTATTTTACAAAATAGCTATCAAAATACTTGATGCAACCATACCTTCGCCGCATGCGTTATGGAGAATCATTTGACCAGAATGCTCTTAAGACCCGCAACTCAAAATTATTGTTATAGCGTGATTTTCCACATGTGATACATCATGCTTGGATGGCCTATCCTTGTCC
>LPNX010858735.1:4008-25709 GCA_001517045.1 Pseudotsuga menziesii | reverse complement strand
ATGCGGGCACAAGTACACAACCAGCGTATACGCAGCTTGCACCACTGCCACCTGCATACATCGAGACATGTGCTAAAAAAAATATTTGGAGTTTCCCCCCACTAAGTAACAAAGGACTTGTCCCTTATCCTTCCATAAGTCAGGAAATGCTCCACTTCAACCTTTCACCTCCTATTGAAGGGCTATATATTGAGCTACTATGAAGCATTAGAGGAGGAGAACTTTGAGAGAAAATACATTATAGTGGAATTGTGCCCTATTATTATGTACTTGAGTCTGCATCTATTTGTCCTTGAAGCACCCATTGGTGCTATTTCCCAAGCTTGCGTCGATCTTTGTGAGCTTGCCTTTGTATGGAGGATTGAAGTGGTGGAGGCCCAAGTGGAGGGACTCATTTTCTTGATTTCGACGAGGTTCCAATGGAGTTTGTCATTTTTATCTATGTTCATATTAATATAAATATCCATTTCTTGTCCATTTCATGTGTAATTATAAATATATTCTATCCATGGATGTAATTACTTTGATTATGTTTTGGAATATATCATGCTATATTAGATTCTAACGCTTTACATATATCAGGCTTGTATATCATTTTTTTGTTAAATGAAATGTGTAGGTACAAATTTGATTGAAAGCTCAATGAGGATCTACTTCAAACATATGGAATAAGGTATTCCCCTTGGTCCTATAGTGTTAGTTTCACTTGTATGTTTAGAATGATTGGAAATGGGTTTATTTTTGGTGCCATCTTGTCTGTTGTGTTCCACCCTAGGCCATAGGAATATTCTCTGTAACATACTCTGACGACTCTATTGGGGAATTCCTCTTGTTTGGGGGGTTTGGGTGTATGATTGCTTTGATTTTCTCTCTGCTTCTATGTGTTTTTGTGTCGCGTTCAGTGGTTGATTGAGTTATTGGCAGCCCCTTGAAGTAATTTGAGTCTTATCTCATTCTTTACCACTTTTCCTTCGTATACGTGGGTCATAGAACTTACAGTCGCATATATACAAGAGTTGTAGTGTATACAATCGCGTACATACACTACTATTCCTTGAAAAGTTCCATACATTTCTCTTTGAGCTTGAGATTTGGATATGTAGAGGTTCTGGGTGGGTTGTGAATATTGTTGAGTCTTCTTGGGTTCCTGAGCTTCCTATTAATTGCCTCTGTTGTGACCAAAAACCTTTTTTTGTTGAATTTATTTGAAAGTTATTCTTTTTTTAATCTCCTTCTTGGTTTATTATTAGTGCATTGGCCTTCTTAGTCTTAGTTTCTTTCTTGGATTGCTTGCTATTTGCTACGAGGTCTGGGAGTTGATGAGGTCTTTTTATTTTGCATTTTCATTGCATCTATAAGGAAAATACAAAAACATTTTGTCTTTGCATGTTTATTGCATTATGCATTGCATTGATTTAGTACTTGCACTAGGTTTTCTTAGATGAAATTAGTGATCAAGTCTTCATATAGGAATGATTGCATGATCATTTGAAAGGAAATTTTTGCATTACACGTAGTGGCATACCCCTTTTTTTATGATTAAAGACAAGTTGCACTTGGCATTGTTTTTTAGGTGTGATATTTACTTCATTACCGAGTCAAATCCTCACTAGTTGCATGCTCATTACCCTTGAGTAATCACAGCCTTAAAATTAACGCTTAAATTAAAATTGATTACACATTTTTATTTGAGACAGGTGCACCAACAAGCTTAAGATTGTAGAGTCTTGGAATAGGGTGTCGTGAGTAAATATTTCCAAGACTATGAAACAAAACAACCAGGTGTCTGTCCAGGTAAGAAGTGAAATCATTGGTATAATTAGTGTTCTTAGGAGGCTCCTGTTACATAGGAGTTCATAACAAGGCACTGCCCATGTTTTTGTTGGGGATAACCCCTTCCCACTTTTTGTTGAGCACCGAAGATATTTCTGGGATCTTATTCTTATCTGGCATATTTTAAGGTACCTTTGGTGATTTCGAGCTTCGAGATTTGTCACCATGCCCATACGGTATATCCCTCCTACGACTGTCCACCTAAGCATTGCTTATATTGGGGTGACCTTAGTTTCCTTACCTAGGTATCGCAGGGGGTGATTGTAGAGGTTATTCTACGAGTGTCCTGGCCAAGTAGAGGTTGAAAAGCACAGTCACTATATGCGTTGAAGCTGAAGGACACTATAATTGGTTACACACCTCCTCTTGTAGTGTATTGAATTCCCATACCTCTCCTAGGAGAGACATACCCACTGCATTGAGGATCTCACTTATCCTCCCTCTATGTGTGTTTGCATTTGACTTAGTTTTCTTAGGGGTGTGCTCTTTGTGCACGAGTTGGATTTAGGGATTGTAGTTAATTGAGTATTTATTCATTTGATTCATTGTGGATCAATTTATGTCTCCTTGTCGATCTTGACGCTTAGCAGGACTATCTCCTTTCCTCCTCCTAGGAAGAGGACTAGACATTCTAGGAAACATTTATTATACTTTGATTCACACACGGTTCTTGTTATGAGTAATACATGTGAGAACTCAAATTTCCCTCTATCTCTGTCACCTGGAATGGGGGAAGGAACCATATGGATACCCAGAACTCCGATTTACATCAACCCTTCAAGATTCGTTACTTATCATACTACACAACCCCGGCTGTCATATTTTACAACTTCCTAATAGGAGGTATTCCTTGGAGAGGTCAGGTGCTGAGACTCATCCTACTCCCTCTAGCACGGGTCTGTTTACATTCAACATGCCATATTTCACTACATCTATCCCATCATCCCCTATGGGTTTCGGTGTGGATCCTAGTGTTGGACTTGGGGGCACTAGTGCTCCTTTATTTTCTCATTGGTTTGGGAGTGGCCATATTGCACCCTCCGCTCTATTTGTGGGGGTGTGTTCTGTCCCTTTATCTGGTCTTGACATTAGGGTTCACTCCCTTGGGGGTGATAGTGGATGCGTGAACATTGGGACCACTTCTTACATTCCATCCTATGCCACCATCGCCCACCATACCTATTCCTTCAAATCCCTTTCTCGTGTTGCATCCTCCTTATGTCCTGCACAATCCCTTGGGAAGTAGTGCTCCATATAACTATGTTGTCCCTGCATCAGCCAATTTTGTTATTTCTGGAGGCCATATACCTTCTTATGTGTCTAGGGGGAAACCAAACTATCAAGATTATAATTATGGTTGTGTGTCTCCTCGTTGTCAAGGAATACCTAACCATCAAACCCACATGTTGCCTTATATGGGGCATATGAGAGGAGGTACTATCTAGCTGGTCAAGGCTATCTCCTTTAACAAGTTCCATACAGATATCAACAATTACTAACTAGAATTAATCCTCAATGAAATATTATAAACTCAAATGATTTCAGGGAAATAAAATGCCTAAATACATAGGTCGTGGATACCTGCAAAAGGAAACCCTGAAATTTTGATGCATTTATGTAAATATTTCCTACAAACAGTAACCTAATAGTACTCAACACAAAAATTGACAATATCTCTCCTTATTACAAAATGCATTAAATATTCATGTCCTAAATCATTTTGATGCTAAAATTTTTTCCAATGTGCTTTCCTTGTATAAATAAAAATTCACAATCCCTATCAAACTTACGGCCTAAACACTTGGATAGTATTTTTCTTTTGTCCAACAATTTTTTTAGACTCCAAATCATAAAAAATATTCTAAAAAACTAGAAATGCCTCATGTAAATGCAATCCAAACCTTTTAAATGCATGCAAATATTCCTCGTTAAAAAAAAATTCCAAAAAAATAATGAAATTTCTCTTAGAGTCATCAATTCTTATGAGTATCAAAAAACTTGATAATATTTGGACAAACAAAGCAAGTCCAATCAAAATGAGTTGACTTGTTGAGTACTCATTGTATTCTAGGAGTCCTTTTATATAGAGGGAAACAAAAACTTCAACAACAGATGCTAAAATAAAAGAAAATATACAGGGCGGCAGGGGGGGCGGTGTCACATGCCCCAATTTTGCAAAATAATATTATCTCATTTTGATTTTATTCCAACACATTATGTAAAATTTAATGCTAAGTTGTAAATAATGACTCAGCAGAGTCAAGGATATTGAATGCAATTTTGAATATTTTAATTTTAAATAAATAAAAGTGGAGACAACAGCTTGGGAGAGCTGTTAAAAAGAGTGTTACTGGTCAAGTTGGTGGAGGAGACTAGGTGGAGAGCAAATAGACAAGTGGTAGCATCCTAAAACACTTCCAATGTTGCAGGTGGAAACCTCCCTACATTTGGGGTCATGATACCCCAAGAAAGTGGGATTAGAGCAGGTGGCTCAATTAATGACAACTAACCCAAAAAGACCTAGGCAATCTTTAAAAAAGTACCCATTGAAGAGAGCTGAAGCTGCTCATTCCAAGAGGAGAATCATTCAGGTGAATGTATTTCAAAGGAATTCATTGGGAAGGGAATTTGTGGAAGGTGTTTGAGGGGTAAACTGTGGGAAGTGATCTAGTACAACTTTTTAGTTGAAAGATCTTGTTGCTGAGTGCAGAGTTAGTACTAAGTCATTGCACTAGTATTTTGTTGCTTGCTCCACCGGTTCTCGGCCAAGGAGACCAAGAACAGGCTCAGGGGTCTTGAGAAGTCGTTGTTTGAGTGCTCTCCAGGAGTTGGTAGGGAGGAACAGCCTCCCAACGCTATTGTCATCCAGCTTTAAACAGGTTCTACAGTCTTTATTTACTGTGTTAAAAGTCTATATCTGAGAATGAACGAATAATGAATGATTTATATGTTATGTAGTGAACTGTTAAAGCTTGAAATATTTTAGTTGTTTGAATGTTGAATCTATATTTGATGAAAAAATAATCCTACCTATGTTTTTCCCCGTCTGGAATAAACCAGACCGTACTCTAGCACAGGTAGTGTGTTTAAAATGAATGAAGATATGATAGGAATCCGAAATGAATAGAGTTACTTATGTTTTCAGAATGTTGGAATCTTTTCTTTCAATAGATAGTTGCTTCCAGAAAGAATATTAATCTGTTTAGTTAGGTTATTGTTAAAACCAGACTGTGTATTAAGAATGCTAGAAAAAGAACAGGGTCATATTATTTTACTAATAGTAGTGTGTTCAAGTATGTAAGTTATTCTTTTACACAGTACTTTCTTTTACAAACTATACATCTAACCTGAAATAGAAGAAATAGAAATGTCACAGTTATAATGCTTATTTATTTATGTTAAGTAAGGGTTTAAATATGGTTCTGTTAGTTTATACCTTTTCCTAATATTACAGCTAATTTAACCTGTGACTATTGGAACCCTAAGTAAGGATTGGTAACCTAATTAAATTCTGAAGACAAACTAATTCAAGATAAGGAATATATTAATAAAGAACTTAATAACTCTCACAGTATTATTTTCCTTATAATTAAAATAAACTAAAATACATTAGTAACCTATGCTTAGAGCATTATTAACAAGGAATTGTTCTTAAACTCTTACAGACAAATTATATGTAAAGGAGTAATGATAGGTTTGAAAATCCTCATTTCTTTTTATCAAGCTTACAAAAATAATCCTATTGAATAAACTAAACTATTATAGACTGTTCTTAGTCTTTATTAGTAAAGTATATGTGCAAATATGTACTTAATAAAATATAGTAAATTGGCAGATAATAATATCAACATAAACAATATTGTTTATAAATTAATAATTCTTTTAACAAACTGAAGAAATCTTTTAAGAAAGAGAACAAAGATTATTTTTCCATAAACCTAACCTGGAATTCTTTGAGCCATTAAAATAATCTTAAAATATTTTGATAGTAATAGAACTTAACGAAATAACAATACAGAAATCATTATTATAAAAGTTAAATAGGGTAAAAACGCTAGCTCATATTTTTGAGCAGAAATCTACCAGTATTCTTTATATAAAGTAGTAACCTAGGATAAACAATAAGATTAGTTCTTTTTAACTATTAAGAGAATAAATTAAATTCATTACACAGAGATAAAATACAATAATGAACAACATATAGAAAATATATACTTATAAAAAGAATTGTTCCCTTTTATTTTCACAAACAGGTGTATCTGTAAAAGCGAAAGACAGGGTTAAAACCCTTATATTATTACAATTACAAATGTCAATACATCGAAGTCATAAACCAAATTATTTGGATTATGTAACCATTAGATAACTAGGTTATTATAAATTACTTACAGTCCTTTAATTACCAAACAAAAAAGACAGTGGTAATTATTATAAACTAGAATTTCCATAATACTTTGTAATACTAGTTAACAGTCAAACTAAATAAGTATTAAAGTTTGTTAAAAATTAAGTAGAATAAATTATTTTAAAACAAGGGTTTCCACAGGATAAACCCTAGCTCATAAATCTGAACAAAAACGAGCAAGAATTATAACTAAAATATGACTATATGTATCAGTTGTAAAAACATTAACAATAAACTTTTACAGAGTACTTTAAATAGAGTACAAAACTTCATCTACAGTCGAGAAGGATAAAAAACCAGAGTACACAGAGCATGATGTTAAGCATACGATAAATTGAGACAAGCTTGAAGACAGAACTGTCTTTATAGGAGAGCTATTGTTTAAATGTTAAACAAGCCGTAAGCTAAACATTAAAAAAAAACCTTTTTTTTACATTGCTCAGTTTAAAACCGAGTTTACCCATCGACCAGTGAGGGTTTAAAACTTGGTACATCAACAAACAACCTGTAAAAGAGACCACATAACTCATGGTGAGTCTAGGAAGGCTTCCCTAAACCCTAGGTTATTCCAAATGACTACCCTGACACAAGTAGGGTAAAACCCACCACATGGACCATAGGGCTTACCCGCATTAAGACACAAGCCACGGAATTTGAAGACAGTCTGCATACTTCCTCCACCGTGGATGTATATAGTCACGAGCCCCTATAAGAAGTTTAAAATACAAAAATCAGAAGTGAAATAACTTAAAATTTGTTTATACTATAGTAACAGCATATACACCTGCTGCAAGTTAAAGAAACATTAAAACAAATTTTTACCTGTCAATTGAAACGACGAACAGTCTTGTAAATTACTGTCACCAATAGACTTTAAAAAATATAGACCCAATATCCTGAAGACTAAACCTCACACAACGGCGAGCCATGAGGACAATGAAAGGAAGATTGCATAGACAGCAAGCCAAGGGAAACGATAGACTCAGCAAAGTTTGCAGAGTGAGAACTCACAGCCACTAAGAATGGCTTTAAAACCAAATACCAGAGGCAAAGGCAATGCTAACCCAAGGCTCGAGACAACTGGAGCAGAACAGGACTGACGGCCGCTATGAAAACCAAGCAGAATAACCTCAAGGGCCAGCACGAACTAGGGAGGAGAAATGAAAAGGGTTAGGGTTACGGTGGTTCTTATATCTCCCATGCTTTGCTAGGAGAAGACCACGTGGTCATGTTAAATCAAACCATGCAGTGGATCATTTTCTATAGTTGCCTGCATAAAATGATAACCAATTATTTAATTATAGAAACGAGGTATAAACTATATCATCAACCAAATTATTTCCTTGTAAATCGATCACACCGTTCATCATATCATATGCTAGATTTGTGATAGAATATCAACGATATGATTGACGTTGACCTAGCAAGAAGTGACACCTTTAAACTTTGGTTAATGCCAAAATAGTTCATGCATAGAACTCACTCTATCCATTAACCATATAACTATTATATTGTAACATCACTAATATAATATGGATGTTAGTAATCCCTTTCTTTCAACATCGACCTTGATATGGATAGAAGTCTTTATCATATAGAAGAGCTCAAGTTAACCACCGAACACCTATAGCTTTCTTATGTAGAAACAATATAGTTTATACATGGTTAATCTTTTGTAAAAACAACTTTTCAAGTTGTAACATTTATAAGTGGCACTACGTAGTTTATGTAGAATCATAAACTCTTTTTAAAACTTGTTTATGACCTTGAACTAATTATAAACTTGAGTGTCTATTAAACAAAATAGATTATGCATGTTTATAAGACATATAGGAACTAATAAATCAAATGGTAACAAAACTAAGAAGTTGACAAAGTGTTTTGTAAGACACTTTTATGAAATTCTTTTACATAGTTCAAAGTGACGAAACTTTGATGGATTTTGGTTGTGAATCAACTTGGTATTTAATAATGATCCACCATGTCTATTGGTTAGTAAAGTGGTTATAGAATTATACAAAATAACTAGAAAGCCAACCTGTTTCGAAAGCATCAATCACAGAAAAATGTTTGTAGACAGTAATTTAATACAAGAGAAGTATCATAGAAAATTAAGAAATTTAATAGGAATGATCCTACTTGAGTCCAGAATTATTAGAACCACATGGTTTGACATGAAGTTAAAGTATAGGAAAACAATGATTTAATGTGAGAAGGCTTTATGGTTTTTGTTTGTACAAATCAAACTTTTAATGACAAGAAGGTTAAAGGATGTAAATTTCCTTGCAGAAGCGAAATGTGGAACAATTGTTACACAAATAAGATAATATATTATTGTATACATACTGAAAAAACAATCATTATAACATTGCAATTTATGCAGACTAAAGTAGAAGTTACTTAGCGACTAAGATTATAATTTTAGAGCCACAAAACATATCTTACTGTCGCTACGTACTTCTGAACTTTATTACAAGAGAAACTGAAGGAAGCCAAATGGTTTTACCTCACGGAAGTTGTTTGAAAACTTAGCAAGTTAATTACTAAGCATTATAATTGCAAATAAAACACTGCTGGATACTTTAAGAATTTTTAAAAACGTTACTCATTCGATCATACCTGTAAACCTATAAGAACCAGTAATCTTCTGCGTTAGCACAAATGCTAAGTAAGCCTTGGATTCAAAAGTTAGATTCCACCTACTTGACATGAAGAGACTCATCAGTAAACTAAAATAAAACAATACACAAGTAAACCTTATTCTTGTTACAAAAATGAACTGCTGAGTTAACATAATTGAGATTTAGTAAAACTAATCACTTGACTATTTATTATATTGCTAACCTTTAGCTGTTAGTAAATTGCAGGTTTTAGCATTTGTTGTTATCTCAAAATTTAAAATTTTTGTGAAAAATCAGGGTTTTGACAGGCGGGGTTTTCAGCACCCCAGATGGAGAAACGGAATTCAATTTTTCTTGGGGACTTGGAAGGGAAACTAATAACATAGAGGAAGCATTAGATCTATGGCAGGGACTTCAGACTACCAGAACTCAGGGAATTAATGAAATTATCATGCTGGGGGACTCATGAGCAGTAATTCAATCCCTTGTTGAAAACACTCTTTCATCCTAGATGCATCTCTGCCAGACGATTAAGAAAATCCAAGCTTTGGTCTCTTCCTTTCACAAAATTGAGTTTTTTCATATTCTAAGGAAGTTCAACAATAAAGAAGACCGAGCTGCAAACATAGGCTCAACTCTTGGTTATGGAATTTTAAAGTGTAGTGGGGTCAACTCCTTCTACCAACCCCCACATAACCCTGGCCTAGCCCAAGGGACTTATGGTGCTATCATTTCTCCTCATGGAAATCTCAATGAAGGCCCATGTGTCACATGCTTCATCATGTGGCATGACAGTAGTGTTCGTGGTGGTGCATGTTCAATGACTGGGAGTTTTAATTCTTATACATCTGAGCATTTGTATTCATCATGCTGATGGTTTTATGTCCTATCCATCTGATGCGAACCCAGGCATGAATACACAAGAAATTATGGATAAGCGATGCGTCTTTGGTGGCTTGTTTATTAGACAGGAAAAGGGAAATGATCATTGTTTTTTTATTTGGGTTGTCTTCTCCAACAAGGAAATTGTACTCTGGTTCATTTTGTTCTACGAGGAAGTTGTTGGTTCATCTGTAGCAGTGAAGGATTGTGCTCAGGTTGAGACTGTCATCAGCAATATGGAAGCTTCCTATGAATCCACTGGCTCCTCCCCTCCTGCTCAATTCATCGAAACAAACATTAAGGAGATGAGGAAGAAGATTAAAGGAATTAACAGGTTTCTTGGCATGATCAATTATGAGGGTGGTCGTCGGCTAGATAATGTTTATAGGGACATGGCCCACTTGAAGAAAGAATGTGACTGCTCAAGTGCACGCACTGAGAATGTTTTGATAGGGATGTTGGATGATTTGGAGATTAAGTTCAAGAAGCTGGAGTTGAAGGTGGCCTAGATGGAAGTGGTGATTTCCCTAGGTTCCTCCTCAGGCCATGGCGAGAAAGCCAAATGAATTTCGATTGTTTAGACTCAATTTTTTTTTTCGATGTCTGGTTGTTGTTTCTGTGTTTAGCTAGAAGTATCTATGTTTAAGAACTCTCTAAGTTGTAAGATGTAAGTAGAATGACATTGTCTGATCTATAGGAAGACTTGCTTATTGAACTATATTTTTCTCTTCCACAAGGGCACATGTGTTAATTCTGGCTCTGTGTTTTTGTGGTTAAACCACCTATAAATATAACCATTTTTTGTCTTAAAAAAAGAAAAGAAAATATAAAAAGGAACTATAATACACAATCTACTTCTAAATTTCTAAAGAAATAATTGGTAAAAAGTAATCATCAAACCTCACACATCTGCATATAGGAACTATTGAGAAGACACATAACTAAGCTCAAAAAGAAAAAGAAAACCTTTTAAATTAAGGAGAAAAGTATAATACCAACAACTTCTATAGCACAAAAAATCACAATCATAATCCTAGGGAGGTAGGTGCGGGGGGGGGTGGGAGGGGGTGGTATTATATTTGATCCCAGTGGAAATATAGTGAATTCCTATGCTTGGGGAACCAGACATTGATCCAACAATGAAGCTAAATGGATTTCACTTCTTCTTGGATTGGAATTGGCAGGGAAGGATAATATCTCAAATATCATCGTCTTTGTATACTCAAGGAAAGTCATCCATAAAATGAGATCAGATTATAATCATGATTCATCCAACTACAAAATAATTTATGATCACATTCATTGTCTAAACCATGTTCCTTAGGCCACCTATTTTCACATCCTCAGAGGCAACAATAAATCCACAGACAAGATCACAAATAAGGGAGTCAAGAATAAACTTGGAATGGTGAAAATAAAGGGTCATTTCATTATCCATAAACATGTTCCATAATTGGAATGGATTTTTCATGAGGAGGAGGTATTTACTTTGACCCTCTCATATGCCATCTCCCCATTCTGAAGTCATGGTGACCACCAACAGTCCTCCACCTTTCTAGACATATGGCACCTTCGATCACATGAAGGAATTAAATGTTCATCCTGCACTATAGCTCCCCGAGGATTTGAATCGACTGGCAATACAATCCATGGCAGACTCTAGAGTGAATGCATCCCACCTAAAGTTTGTTTTTCCATCGAGAGACTATGAGGAAGAAGAATAGTTTGCAACCCTCTTTGATTTCTAGACTCCCAAAGAAGAAGGTTATCTTCTATATTTGTTTGCAGGTTTAAGCGGTGACAGGGAAAACGACTATGTTGGCTCTCCTCTTGGCTTTCAGTAGTCCCATTTCTCTTTTTCTACTCCTCTTTGGGCTCCAAGTAGCAGTTCTCTAAATCAAGTGGAGAACAACCTAGAAAATTCACACATCAATGAAATTAATACCTCTTTGACAGATATCAAAATCCATCTTCACAAGGTTTATCAAATGGTGTGCGTTGGCGTTAAGGAAAATAGGGTAATTGTGTCTGATGTCAAATATTTAACAAAACAAATGGGCTGCCACGAATCCAGAATCGACAACAACGATCGTGATCTTCGAGAGTTGATGGGCACTGTTGATTTTATTAAAGAAGATGTCTAGAAAATGGTCAACATGAACCATTGCATCCACTACTAGGAAACCCCATACCATGGCGAACACCCTATGTAGGAAACCTCGATCATGCAGCCTGCTCGTGAGCTTGAAGGAAAGAAAAATTAGTATATTTAGCTTTGGCTCCTTAGATGTATTTTTGTATTTTGTTAAACAATCAGTATGTAAGAATCTACCCTTCAATGGGTTTGATTTATTTCAGAATGCATCCCAGGACACCTAAAAACTATGTTATTTGTGTAGGTTTCTTAGTTTTTCTTTTCCCTTAGGACAATATGAAACCTTGGTTTCCTTTTGTAAGCATGGTTGTGCTTAACCTTTTTTTTAACTTTATACAAATTTCCCTGGTTCTTGTTAAAAATAAAATAAATCACAAACATAAGATGTTTGGTCTCTGTGTATTCATGAACTACTTTTGGCAGCATTGCATTATGAAATCCTAACACATCAACTTTCTATTTAATAGTGTATCGAAGCATATGATATCTAAAGTAGCCAATCCTCTTCCTCTTCACTTCAACTTTCAAAACACATTTTATGTTTTCCTCCAACCAATAATCAAACTTTTGCAAAATCAATAATATCAACCATTTCTCTTCCCCTTTTGACTATCATAGTTGTAAAATAACTATCAATAACGAACATAAAAAATTCAAATGCAAGACAATAAAGAAGTATGGAATTCCAAAAAATATCATCCTCAAACCAAATGTCAAATTCAAAAAAGATAACAAAATAAATATAAGGAATATGTACTCAAGATAAGACATATTTAAATTTTAATCCATGCAAAAAAAGAGGAGGAGAATAAAAGACTTTACCTTGACAACTGAAAGGAGACAATCACCAAGTAAAGTTTCATATTCAACCCATTTACTATTGGTAATTTCATTCTTATCATCAAAATGATCTTTTCCTTTGATCAAGTCTATAGTACCATCAGAAAACTAAGGTATATCCTTACTATCTAGCCTAGCATTAGTATTGTTGGTTGAAACACTAACTGATTTTTGTTTCTTTGGTTGTATTCATCAGTTTCCCTTTCATAGGTGCCAATTCTTCACCATTAAATTCATATGGATCTTACAAGTCTTCAAAAAAGTCACTTCACTTCTTCTATATTGACCTCTACTCTATTGCTCTATCTGACGAAAATGCCTACTAAAAATTGGTGAAGAAAAAGAAATAGGGTCATATATGCCTTCTCAATCTTCTACAAAAAGATAATCAAAATCCAACTTAGTGAAGCATTTGGCACTCTTTAATCGGTCCATTAGATCATCAATATGAAGGGTCTTTTACTATTATTTTAGCAAGAGCCCAATATTCAATCACCAAAATCCATTTCTCCTCTCTTTTTGGTATACTGAATGCAAGAGAGGAGGAGTTGGGTTGGATATGTTCATTGTCAAGAAGAGTGTAAGTTTGATTTTCCAATTCCAGGGCTTCTTTGGGTGACATGTGATATGCTAAGGAATTAGGGAGAGATTTAGCATTGTATCAACTCAATATATTTTTCAATTCCGTGAGGGATAAGGGGAGGGAGACAGAGAAGGAAAGAGGACAAAATATCAATATATTCCTCTAGGAGAAGTTGCATTTATGGTGGAGTGACATCAAGTGGCTCATTTGATAGACTTTATACCTTTAATCTATTACAACCACAACAATAATTTCTCCAAGATCACTAATTGAGTAGTGGATTCTATGTTATAGTTAGCTAATGAAGGATGCCACAAATCATAGTAGTTGTTTTGTAACTATACATCTTAAGCGCTTTTTTTGTGCAACATAGAAATATTGATTTGGGGGGATTCACTTCTATTATTCGTTTGTGATGTTGTTCTGAATTTTTTTCTATTCTAAAAGTGAGTATATATATCTTCCAATCCATTGACCATGTCCTTTGAAAAAAAAAAGGCTTGTGTTATTACATGTCCCATTGTCTATGTTTTTATGTCAATTGTATAGTACTTTAAAACTCGTTTGCTTCTACTCTTTAAAATTTCATGTAGGCCTTATCATGCTTATTATTTTTTAGATTTTGTATTATTGTACATTGTATTGTACTTCATGCCATTTTATTTTTACAAAACTAATCTATTTAACTAGAAGTTGTGGCATTTATCTGTGATTTTTGTCTAGTCATTGGCCTTTTTTAAGACAATTTATGGAGAGAATTCTCATAAGTAAGAAATAAATTGTCTATAGAATGTTTATAAATTCTCTATGTTAATTTAATATCACTGAATTCTTCTACATTACATATTTCTAAACTATTTTTTTTACTTTTTCTTGGATACTGTTAGTGCCAGAAATTGTTATCAGACTACTAAAGAACAAGCCAACACAATCTCAAGAAATAAAAATAAGTAAAACAGGTTCTTTTAGGGTTTTGGTTGTGTAGTTTGTAAACAAGAGGGTAAAAACTCATAAGGCTAAGACAAACACTAAATCATGCAACAATGAAATACTGAGATGTATCATATATGAAGCATAAACCAGAACAATATAAGCACGTTACTGAATTTCATCCACAACTCACAAGCATTCCATGAGAAATAACATTAAACAAGAAATGAATTTATAAACTAAGTGATTACACTAATTAGAAATGAAACCAGCAGATAAGATAAAAAGGGCTTATAGTTTTCATATATACCATAATCAGTAATTCAAAAGACATAAGAGTTTCTGAAACTTAGCTCTGTATAGTAGCTAAAAGCCTCCCCTTGTACAAAAAATCGAACCCCTTCTCTGTTTCCCCCACCCCTTTATATAATTACAAAGAAGTAGTTCTATCTTCCCTTCATTAGGTAGAATTTGAAACTACTCAGTAGTTACATTAGCCAACTTTCAACTAATTGACTAAAAATAGCAAAATCGGATTCCTCGTAAATTTGGCGAATTTTTGAAAAATAGGTATCAAAGAAGCTTCCATATCTCTCGATCCGTGATACTTGTAAACAAACTGAGAGAGGTTTTTGTGAATGGGTTTGTGATGGACACAAACCTCTTTTGGTTTATAAAAATTCATCTCCAATAAAGCAGATTATGCCCCGTAAGATGAAGACTAAAACATGAAAATATTAAATATTTTTAAACCCTGAAAAATAGGCTGTAAAGATTAAATTGAATCTTTCAAACCTTGGAAATTGTTTCAAAACTGAGAGAGGTTTTTGTGCATGGTTCTCTTGTGAACAAAAAATCTTTTTGTTTTCTAAAATTCATCTCCATCAGCTCGTAATCCGCGCTCAATTGCAATGACCAAAACAGGAAAAAACAGAGCATAATTCTTAATAAGATTTGCACACTCCTTTCTGTAATGTAGAAGTTTTATTTGACAGTCACGGGATTCAATTTACCAAGCAATGGGATCTCCTTTCTTTCTTCATGTACATCTATAAGAATCTTCTCTTGTTCTAAAACGCATTTACCTTCTTTCTGGTTCGTATCTTCATCAAAGGTATTTGTTGTGTCATCTTCAATGATTTCTACTACATCTTCTAAATTCTACACTTGAAATTCCAACTGATTATCTTCATCAATCTTCTTTTGTTGTCCACCTACAAGCTCTTCAAGTTTCTGTGTCGAAGACTCCACTTGAGTAGTTTGTTCTTCCACTTCAATAATGACTTCTTTCTTCAATGTTTTGGAAAAAGGCTTAAAAAGCATAGGGTTATATTGTGAAATCAAACTTTGATTAACCCTTATGATATCTCTATCCAACCTTTCAGAAATACATACACCTAATAAGCCCATTAAAAGTATGAAAACAACTAAGTAAAGTAAATTTAAAATGAAAACTTATAAAATCAAAAATAAAAATAAGCATGCTATTAAAATACTTCAAAAGCCAAACTCAGAATCTTAAAGAAATAAGAAAACCATGTTTTGAAAACAAGCACACGGTCTAAAAATAGAAAACAAAAACTAGCTATAACATCTAGCTCCTGCTGCGGGATGAAGTCCTCCTTGTGAGGCTTCAAGAACTTGTAGACCAGTTCCTTCTATCATTTAATTGAACCTATCTGCTACTCTGTAATGGAGTGTTTATTCAATCCTTCACACGCCAGTATATACAATGAAATTCAAATATCTTTCCTTCAAATACTGTAAAAGTATTTGAGGAACCTTCCATTTACTGAATCAAATTGTAATCCCATTTCCAATGTAACCAGGCAAAAATTTCATCAGCCCACCAAAACTTGCTTCCAACTCAAAATATATGTATAATCAGAAATATTGGAAAACATGAAGTGTAAAGATCTAGCAACTTGTACTCACTTTCATCAAATTATGTCTCTAAGATAACAGATTTATAATTTAGTGTTAACTCTAAATAATCTGCCACTGGATCATAAAAATTCCCAAAAGTTACCTCTTCATGTTCTATGAAAAAGATAGGTTGTCCATAAGAATATTTTGTTCCATGAATATCAAGCAGGCATTGGCAATAAAAGACATTAGGATCAGCTTTAATTTGCTCTGGAATTTTTTGGACAGTATCATCAATAATGTCAACAAGCTGAACCTCCTTTTCCACAATGTCTTCAAATGGATAACTATCATACATTGGCTTCGGCTGTTCAAGGATAATGGACTGAATGCATTCCTGAATCTGCTGATCAGATTGTGCCATATCACACACCTCACACATTTCTGGGTCTTTCTTTTCAATTTCATCATTATATTTATAAAAAATTAGAGCATCTTCATAATGGTTTTGAACAACAAATTTATCATAACCATGAATATAAGAAACTTTTGATATAACGTTAAAAATGTCAATAGCCTGACTTTCATCAATTTTAATATCAAAACAAAAAGGACTAGAATATAATTCATCACAGAATTCTTGTCCTGACACCCCAATCTCTTCATCATAACGATGAGCATTTTGATAAATTTCAAATGATGATGCTAAAGGTTCGTGTTTTTCTTCATTACAAGGATGATTTTTAACACAACAATGATTTCCAATAGTTTGTTGAACAAGAAATTGATCTTCAACAGGATTAGCATTCAAATGATTATTAAGACTGTTGAAATCATTATGAGAATATTCTTAACTATCTCTGCTGATCTCATCACTAGAATAATCTTCAACTTGACTTAAAACAACAACTTGATTATCGTAATGATCATGGAGTTCTTCCTTGACAACAGTATCTGAAAATGTTACCTCTTCATCTTCAACAAATTTTGAAACTACAACTTCTTCATGATATGTTTTGAATCATTGATTATACTTATCATCATGATTTTTTGAATCAAAATTTGTATTATAAAAATCAGCCTGCTCACAACAATCTTTAAAAAAGAATTTAGCTGAGAACATATACTTACAATGTTTCCAAAAACATGTGTGGAATTATTTCAGTGAGAAAATGCTAGTAGCGGGAAGAGAAAAATACCATTCTCGTGCATCTTGCTCGAGTGAATACATGAACATATTCATGAGCACATCTTCATGTTGTATATTTAACTGAACTATATATTGATGAAATCTGATGAGGTGATCTGAAGGATTATCCTCTTTGCTTTCTCTAAACCGTGGAAGACAATCTCCCCAAACATCCATAGTAGGTACTGGATTTGGAAAACCTGGAACATCGGAAAAATGGAAAGGTGCAAACATTCGAGCCAAAATGGCTTCCATGGTCTTCGGCATCTGCATCTTGAACTAGTGGAGTCGCCAATCGATTTGTCAAGATAGATTTTGTTTTTCCTCCTTGGAAAGTGGAAAGGGTGACAGCAGGTCAAATTAATTAGGGTTGCATAACGCTGGAGATGATTGTGATCTCCTAATTTTCCTATCTTCTTTTAGAATCTACTCTGGGTCTGAGACACCCAGGTGTAATGGTGAACTAGGTCTACCTCTTGTCCCAACTCCCTTAGTAGCCACTGTGAACTGTTTGGTGAAATGTAGTCTTAATGATTTGCTGATTTTGGTTCACCTCTCAAAACCAATTGAATGATGAATAACCCAGGGAAGGTATGCTTAAGCTTCATCCCCGGCAACGACGCCAAAGATGTTAGAGCCAGAAATTGTTATCAGACTACTAAAGAACAAGCCAACACAATCTCAATAAATAAAAATAACTAAAACAGGTTTTTTTAGGGTTTTGGTTGTGCATTTTGTAAACAAGAGGGTAAAAACTCATAAGGCTAAGACAAACACTAAATCATGCAACAATGAAATACAGAGATATATTATATATGAAGCATAAACTAGAACAATATAAGCACATTACTGAATTTCATCCACAGCTCACAAGCATTCCACGAGAAATAACATTAAACAAGAAATGAATTTATAAACTGAGTGATTACACTAATCAGAAATGAAACCAGCAGATAAGATAAAAATGGCTTATAGTTTGCATATATACCATAATCAGTAATTCAAAATACATAAGAGTTTCTGAAACTTAGCTCTGTATAGTAGCTAAAAGCCTCCCCTTGTACAAAAATTCAAACCCCTTCTTTGTTTCCCCCACCCCTTTATATAATTACAAATAATTAGTTCTATATTCCCTTCATTATGTCGAATTTGAAACTACTCAGCAGTTACATTAACCAACTTTCAACTAATTGACTAAAAATAACAAAATCAGATTTCTGGTAAATTTGGCGAATTTCTGAAAAATAGGTCTCAAAGAAGCTTCTATATCTCTCAATCAGTGACACCTTTACAAATTATGAGAGAGGTTTTTGTGAATGGATCCATGATGGACAAAAACCTCTCTTGGTGTTTAAACATTCATCTCCAATAAAGCAGAATATTCCCTGCAAGATGAACATTAAAACATGAAAATATTAAATATTTTTAAACCCTGAAAAATAGGCTATAACGATTAAATTGAATCTTTCAAACCTTGACAGATGTTGCAAAACTGATAGAGGTTTTTGTGAATGGTTTTCTTGTGAAAAAAAACCTATTTTTTTTTTCTAAAATTCATCTCCATTAGCTCGTAATCCATGCTCAATTGCAATGACCAAAACAGGAAAAAACAGAGCATAATTCTTAATAAACTTTGCACACTCCTTTCAGTAATTTGGAAGTTTTATTCGAGAGTCACAGGATTCAATTTATCAAGCACTGGGATCTCCTTTCTTTCTTCATGTACATCTGTAAGAATCTTCTCTTGTTCTAAAACACGTTTACCTTGTTTCTGGTTCGTATCTTCATCAAAGGTATTTGTTGTGTCATCTTCAATGATTTCTGCTACATATTCTAAATTCTACACTTGAGATTCCAACTGATTATCATCATCAATATTCTTTTTCTATCCACCTACAAGCTCTTCAAGTTTCTATGTCGAAGACTCCACTTGAGTAGTTTGTTCTTCCACTTCAATAATGACTTATTTCTTCAATTTTTTGACAAAAGACTTAAAAAACAAAGGGTTATATTGTGAAATCAAACTTTGATTAACCCTTATGATATCTCTATCCAACCTTTCAGAAATACATACACCTAATAAGCCCATTAAAAGTATGAAAACAACTAAGTAAAGTAAATTTAAAATGAAAACTTATAAAATCAAAAATAAAAATAAGCATGCTATCAAAATACTTCAAAAAATAAACTCAGAATCTTAAAGCAATAAGAAAACCATGTTTCGAAAACAAGCATATGGTCTAAAAATAGAAAACAAAAACTAGCTATAACAGATACCATGATGGGGGATTTAGTGGATAAACCTAATTGATCATGCATATAAAACAATTTTAGTCTATAAAATTCCTACCAATGTTTGTGGACAAGAGGCTCTGGGAAACCAAGGCTCAAATGTTGTTCTCAAATCATACACTTCATCTATACCCAGAAATATTGTCAGATGTGCCTTCTCAATCTTCTATGGAAAGAGAATCGAAATATTCCAAATAAGGAAACAAGAGGAAAAATAAAGATGATAGTCAAATATGGTTGAAGGGAAAGAAATGAATGACACTTAAGAATTTCAATGGGAAAATTATTTTTTATCTTGCAAACAAGCTGAGAGATTCTAGTATTTATCCTTGTCATTGCAAAAATGGAAAAACAGAATATCATTTGACACCATACTTTGTTGGATCAAATAAAAAGAGCATCAATGCATATTACCTTCATGTGAAACATCATCAATCATATAATTATTATACTTTCTTGATTACTTGAAATATTATGACCTTTATCAATATTGTTAAATTGGTACAAAACTTAAATTTATAGAATTATCAAAAAAACAATAACTATTTACATAAGAATCAATGTCCCACCGATATTCCTCAACCAATAAAAATCAAGGCTTTTTTCCTACTCTCATCATTGTCCTGAACATAACTCATGGTAGAATAAGCATCACCTGTTTCATTTTCATAATATCAGAGTAGATCCAAGTCCCAGCTAGGAATAGGGTCCTCAAAACTATATTCATTAGATGATTATTCATAAATATCAAGTTCACCCCTTTTGATGCTCAACACTTTGGCATAAAATTCAATATTTTTGAACATTGGTTCTTTCTCATGACCCCTAATCCCTAACACCAAACAAAAAAGAATCTATAGCCCTGTTCAAATGGATCCCTCTTCAACTTGGACAAGATATAAGTACCAACTAGCAATAGGGTTCTCAAAACTATCTTCATTATTATGTAAGTAATTAATAACCTACACGTTTAACCAAGAATTAGTATCTTAGCGCACATAAAATGCCTAAATACATATGTTATTTGTAATACACCTTTTAATAAATAATTCAGAGGAAAAGATTGATGTGGAAGAATGTCTTATATTTTCTACTACCTTCAACATGGTAGATTACATATATAAAATAAATTCAACTTGTCACAGCTTGAACTTTAGACTCCATAACCTCCTACATTAGAAATTTATGTGCTATTCAAAAACACAAACTGAAATAGTTGTGCCAAAAGGAGGTATAAACATGTAGTGCATATAATGGATGTGTGTCTCATGCTTACAATTTCAAAAATATCCTTACTTCTAGTTTCAGTAGTAAGAACCTATCTGGCATATGAGCATGACCCTGTAACTACTAGATTTTCCATAATATAGAAACAAAAGGCCTATAAGAAAACCCATTATGTAAGGGTTCCATCATATGAAGGAAGATAGAAGTGCTATATAGCATGTTTCTCTAATTTCCACGTTTGGTACATTTTATATCCTCATATTTTTAGGCCCTTCCTCTTTAAAGAAATCCATGTAAAAAGCCATCTTTAGTATCAATTTTACTTCATAAGTAATTGAAAGAAGCCATCTTTAGTATCAATTTTACTTCATAAGTAATTGAAAGAATAAATTGACGCTTGGATTTTATTATCAACTTTAAATTTACTCAATTATCTATATATTTAATAGTCCTTTATCCCATCTTACTAGTAGTGACAAGCCTACATCACCCCTCATGAAGTATAAGTAACATATTTGCATCTTATAAGAAACCAAAATATATGCCTACATCACCCCTCATGAAGTATAACATAGTTGCATCTTATAAGAAAATAAAATAGACACTATGTATTGGAAAAATTCCCCAAATTGAAGCTAGGATCATTAATTCCTAAAATGAGATTGAGAATACCCCCAAGAATTGACAAGCCTACATTGATCCCATGGAACACAATAATTGCATTTGTATCTTATGAGACTCTAATATTAATAGAAACTATGTAGCGGAAATCGTCTCTTTGAATGTATCCATAATCATCAATTTGTATGATGATATTGAAGAATATACCAACAAATGAATGGAAAATTGACAACTGCATAATTTCCCCAAAGACATAG
>LPNX010858734.1:122106-166518 GCA_001517045.1 Pseudotsuga menziesii | reverse complement strand
ATCTGTGTAAGATGAAAGTGAAGTCATTTCATTAATGCCAAGATTACAATGTGCAACAATACAATGAGCAGAATCTGAAGATTTACTAGCATCTTGGTTGTTATTGTCATCTTTCTTCTGGTTATGTCTGTCTTTGATGGAGTCCCATGAAGCCCAACACTGATCTGCTGTGTGTCCAATCTTTCCACAATGCTTGCACTTCAAATCTGATCTTGTGCTGGAGTTGTTTCTACCTCCTCTACCTCTCAAGTTTCTTCTTCCTCTGCCTCTCATGCTGCTTTCTCCTTTGGGACGATCTTTGGATTGGTCTTTGGTGTGGTTCTTTGCTTTTTGAGCAAAGCAAAGTGATTCTCCAGAATGCTCGGTTGTCTTCTTACCAAAAGCTTTCTCTCTGTCAGCTATCTTCTCTACCAGGGTGTCAAATGTCAGTGATTTGAACTTGTCACTAAAACAATAAGAGAAAAAGAAGAAAGAGTAAAGGTGCAGGTCTAAGTCTCTGCCACCTTCCTCAAGCTTTACAACAATGTCAATGTCTCTGCTATTGTCATACAATCTTTGAAATACAAACTTAATCCTCTCAAGCCTACAATACCAACTTTAAATATGCTTTCAATGGATTTCTTCAAGAGATTAGAACGCAGCCTTCTTGTCAACGCAGTCTTCACGGTCTTCATGCAATTGGTAATGGTGTGAATATTCTGCCAACAATCTCTCATGCAGTGTGTGGTCGTTGCTTCAATCAGCAGCAATTCACGAGGAAGAAACTTCTCACGCAACAACTCCAAACAAATATAATTCAAATCCACCTCTCCAACACATCATACATAGCATGCACGACTCATCAAATATACAACGATCATGGCTCATACATCAAACAACAATTATATTATTCTCATTTCATTCACATTTGCAGAATTCCCACTCAATCTCCACGCACTTCATGCAAATAAGAAGGCGTGATCCTTCATCCTTCAATCATTGGTGTTCAACGAACTTGCAGCGACAGAAAAATAAGACTCGTTACGGCGGCAGTCTTCAACAAAATCTCAGCCTTTGTATATTACATCTCCACGCAAATGTAAGAATGAATGGTTTACGACCCTTTAGGATAGTTTACAGACCACAACACAAAAGGAAATCGACCGCAGGTGGAGAAGGTCTCGAATCGCAACAGCCTTCTTGCAGTTTTCACAAGAGATATCAGAATTAGATTACAAGCTGGAAAGCGCCCACGCACTTGGGAGACCGATGCATACACTTCACGAGATTTACCAATATTTCACCATAGCAATCCCTCAATTCTCTATGAGAGAACACAATCACATAAACAAGATTTAAAGGGAGACTATCATAAAACTTTGAGAGTTACAGGAATAATAGAAGATGGAGGTCGCAATACATAAGAAAACCACAATATATCTCACAACTTTTGCACAGAACTTTTATTGTTTGAACACGACCGTTGAAATTCATGGGAATAAAGAGAAATGGGAGAACGCTCTGTGGAAATGAGAATAGACTATAGGCAGTAGCGGAAATGAGAGCACGATGCAGACTAGGGATAGGTATATATCAAAAATGACTGAACAAAACTTCAACCGTTCATTCAAGATAGTGCAGTGATTTGAGTAATGCAACTTCTATGGACTGTTTCATACCTCATTCCTCATCGCAGGTCTGGAGGAGCATAACACACACAATGAATGCGCACAGGCTGGCAAAGAGAATGCATGCGATTGGCAGATGATGAGGCAGAATTGATTTTGAGTGCATGCAGCAGAACTGGAGGAGAAACATTCAATTCTGATCAGAGGGCAGACACATTAATGGGCCAGCAGTCTGGCAATGCACTAGCGTCTGGTAAAATTTGACGCGTCTGGTAAAAAAAATTCTGAGGGTCCTAGTGACTTAGGACATGACCATAGTCTATTCTAATAATGTCTAGTAGGTTTATACATACTCAGTTGGGCTCTAATAACCCTCCAAGGCCTAGAATTCAAAATCGGGCATTCCAGCTTTGGAGGAAGTGGGAGAAAACCTCGTCAATTATACTCGGCTATAGGCAAAGCATAATTGTCAAGGGAAAAAAACTCCCTGGAATACCTTAGTTGAAATTCTACGTTTTAGGAGACCGAACCACTCAAAACACCCTACTAGCACATTTTATTACAAACCCCGCAAGGCCATGGTCATAATTACTGAAAACAAAAACTGACTAGCCAAAATTGGCTAGGCACAACGGCGGATCATCTGATACACTGGAAACAAACATTTATCATGTTTGTCAAATGGCGGCTCTTCAGCTAATCCAACTATGGTACAAATTAGTGTTATCGGAACCAGACCGGAACCGGCAAAACCGGCTGGTCCGGTCAGCAAAAATTTTTTATAAAACCGGATTTTTTTCCAAACCGGGTACGGAACCGGTCAAAACCGGGCGAACTGGTTGGTCTGGACCGAGGACTCACAAAACTCATTTAAAAAAAAAAAAACCAGAAATTTTTTTTTGTTGTTGTACTTTGGAGCCTCCTTGTTAATGTACTTTGGTTCAAAACCTCAGAGATGTATTGCACTAGGTGCTGTTTTGGATATTTGCATCCATATTTGCTATATATATGAGAAACTTAGCATATTTCTATATTAATGGTTTGGATTCATATGTATGCACATGAATATATATGTTTTTTACAAAATATGAATATTTTATGTATTTTTTAGTCGCCTGGTTTTTTACCCGGGTTTTTTCCGGTTTCGGTTCGGTTCACATTTTGGGCTTCGCCGGTTTGATGACCGGTCCGATTTCGATAACATTGGTACAAATAAGCTGGTAACATCTGGCTCCAACTGTGGGACGGGTACTCGCTTGATCTATTGATCAAAGAGAGTGCCTGAGAATCCAGGAATCTCTGGTACTTGCATGTAAACAGAAGTGTCTCAATCCCATGTATATGATATAAACAATATGCCATGATGAAGTACCAGAAAAATATTTTTTGCTTTTTCAAATCAAAGTACATGAAATAAACCTTTTTCTTTGTTTTTTTCAGTATAAGAATGAAAAATGCTAATATACAAGAAATAAGAAACTATGATACAACATTATGATACATCAAATATGATACAAAGGTAAAGTACATAAAAATACAATAAGGATGGATTTAGAGAAGCCCTGGGATGACCCCTTGGTCATCTTGGAGGTTGTTTGAGTAATGGGCTTCAAGTGTTGCCCATTCATGGGCAGACTTAGTGTCTCTCCATCCATGGTGTTAAGGAGAAAAGAATTGGTGCCAGCAGTGTCACGGATGATAAACGGGCCTTTCCAAAGGCTGTCAAAATTTCCATGCTTCCCAGGATTCTCCCTTCTCTTATCCCATAAGAGAACAGTATCTCCTACTTGGAAGAATCTTGGCCTGGCCAACTTATCAAAAGTGCCCTTCATGCTTTCTTGATGCCTGAGTGACTGATCAAGGGCATCTCTTCTAGATTCATCCAACTCTATGATTTGATTGATCCTTTGTTCCATTTCCAATTGTTCTGTGCCATATTCGCTTAACATTTTGAAGATCGGAATCTGCATGTTGACCGGAAGGGTGGCTGTGAGTCCATACAATAACTCAAATGGTGACTTTCCAGTTGAGTTCTTCTTGGTAATCCTATCCGCCCACACTGCATACTTAATCTTGCTATCCCATGCTCTTTTATTATCACCCACAGTTTTCTTAAGGATAGTCATCAAATTTTTATTTGTGGACTCAGCCAGTCCATTACCTTGTGGATAATAATCTGATGAATGGGATAAGATAATGCCATATTTAAAACACAAGTCGTTTACTTCTCCCGAACTGAAAGCTTTGGCATTATCGGTTGTTATCTTAAGGGGAGTTCCGAATATGGTGATGATTCTTTCCCCGATGAAATCTATAACAACCTTCTCAGTGGCATTTTTAGTAGGTATGGCCTCAACCCACTTAGTGAAATAATCGGTTGCCGTAAGGATCCAACAAAAACCATTGCTAGAGTTATCCTTAAATTTGCCGATAAAATCAAGCCCCCATTGCTGAAAGGAGGCAAGGACCACAACAGGTGTAAGGGGAAGCGCAACCAACTTCTGCTTCCCAGTGAAAAGCTAACACTCTTGGCAACACTTGACATGTTTATGAACATCTGCGAAAATAGTGGGCCAATAATATCCAACTCTCAAGATCTTGTGGGCAGTTGTATTTGCTGCATAATGGCCTCCACAAAATCCCGAGTGAAATTCAGTTAAGATTTTCTTGGAATCTTGTTCGTTTATGCACCTAAGTATGATACCATCTGGGTTCCTCCAACCCAGACCCTCTTGGGTAAGACAATACCTAGCAGTCTTGAGTCTCAAAGCCCTATGCTTGTGACCTTTGAGATGATCTGAGCAAGTGAGATGGAGAAGGAAGAAAATGATATCAGAATACCAATGATTGTCAAGCTCTTAAAGGGCAAGAGTCATGGCTGGCTGAGGAGTATTATTTTCAGCAATCATTTCAATAGCTTGTTCATTTTTTTGGGTAAGCATTTTGGCAAGGCCCTGACCTTTGATTAACTTAGTAGGCTTTATTTCAAGGTCATACTCTTGGATCTTGGACACCCATGTGCCCCTTACTCCTAAGCAATCCTGTTGAGATAGGATGTCTTTCACTGCAGTGTGGGGAATATATCCAATAACTTTAGAATACCCAATATAGGTCCTGAAATGTTTCAAAGATTTAACCAAGGCATAAGCCTGCTTTCCATGATGGTATACTTTAATTCAGAGTTCTGCAAGGCTCTACTCATGAATGCTATACGTTGCTCAAACCCTTAGAAGTTCTTTTGGAGCAACACACCGGCAATAATGTCTTCTGAAGCAAAGGAAAAGATCATGAAATCTTTCGCGTAATCCGGGCTGACTAAGATTGGAGACCTGGTAATGGCATTCTTTATAGAATCAAAGGCTTCCCTTCCTTCACTAGTCCATACAAACTTAGCATTTTTGTTAAGTAAGGCCTGCATAGGTTTCATTAATTCGGCCAAGTTAGGAATAAATCTTCTGATAAAATTTATATGACTATTGAAAGATTGGAGGGCTTTTACATTCTTAGGTAGGGGAATCTTTCTTATGGCCTCTATTGTTTCAGGGTCAATCTTAACACCGTCCTTATTGATAATGTGTCCCAAGAGTTTTCCTTCTTCTATGCCCAAAACTGACTTAGTCGGATTCAAAGAAATACCACACTTCCTACATCACTCAAATATCTGCCTGAGATGACCAACATGGCTGGATCTTTCTTTCAAAAATACTGTAAGATCATCTTGATAGATCTCAATGATTTTGCCAATCAACTCCTTGAAAGCATATTCCATGGCCCTTTGGAAAGTAGCTCCGACATTTAAAAGGCCAAAGGGCATTCTTAGATATTCAAAAGTGCCCCAAGGAGTTGTGAAAGTAGTTTTATGCCTATCCTCTTCCTGAATGATTACCTGATTATAACCAGAAAAACCATCTAGCATTGACATCATGCTTGATCCAGTGAACCATTAGAGGAGGGTCTCCATGTTGGGGAGGGGGTAATTGTCTTTCTGACATGCTATGTTTAGATTTTTGAAATCTATACATATGTTCTTTTTTCTAACTACTACCAAGTTAGAACACCACGTTGAATGTCTTGTAGGAGCTATTATTCCTGCTGCTAACATTTTTTCTAACTCCTTTTTTATGATTGGTGCTAACTTAGGATTTATTTGCCTAAGATTTTGTCTAAAAGGCTTGCCCTTTTGACACTCCGGTTTCAAGGGAATGGTATGTTGAAAGACATCTCCCCTATATGCTTTAAGTTCGTCATAAGTAAAGGCAAATACATCCCTATACTCTTTGACCAAGTTTATAAGGTTGTTCCTTTCTTTTTCGGAAGTACCTTTTCCATTTTTTATTATTTTAGGTTATGTTTCCGCCCCAATGTTGATTTCAATATTATCCCCCCGTTTCATTTGTTCGACATTACTCTTTTTTCTGTCCTGTCTGTCAAAGATGTTTTCTAAGGCAACAAGACCACGTGGACAAGATTATTAAACTGGTCGCCTTCTCCATGGTATTCTTTATTTTCCTCCTGATCATTTACTTTAAAGTTTAGGAATTCATCGACATTATGAATAAATATCAAAATTTGCTCATCATCTTTGAAGACCTGCCAATGTTCTACATTATCAGGAACAGAAGGTCTGAAGTTAATCTCTAAAGGACAATCCCCCTCTAACATCTCATCCGATGGTTGAAGAGTTGATGCTGAAACTGCAAGCTTATCGGCAGCACTATTCTGATCTCTAGGGATTGCTTCTATATTAAGGGCATCAAAGAATTCCATTGTATCCCAGATTGCATTTATATATTATTTAAGTCTTTGACACTTACATGCAAACTGACCCTTAACTTGTTGGACAATTAAGTCAGAATCCCCTTTAATACTAAGCAACCTGATCCCCATGTCCTTGGCAATCTCAATTCCTAGTAGAAGTGCCTCATACTCCGCCACATTGTTTGTTGCTTCAAATTCCAATCTGAAAGCAAAGTTGAAAACCTTACCCTCTGGTGAAATAATGACAACCCCAGCCCCCTTGCCTGTTCTAGAGTAAGCACCATCAAAATTCATCCTCCATAATTCACTAAGTTTTTCATTTTTTATTTCTTCTTGGAGGGTTTCCAAGGTGGAGTTGATTTGATAGGTCCCATGTTCATTAGTGTGGTAAGCATACTCATTCAATGGTTTTTGAGGGTTTTCAACATGGTGTCTTTTTTCCTTTTCAGAATACAACTTTACAAGTGAAAACTCCGATGCTGATATGGTGGCATAGGTCCAATCCATTTGAATTGATCCTCCCAAAGTGGCACCCCATTTCCTAGAAGGCAACATCCCCCGCTTGTCTGGCATATCAATAACAAGGATGTCCATGGTGATCTGGATATCTGGATACTTATCCAATCTAACTAACTGATTCTCAATCATCCCTTCAACTTTAACTGTTCTAGAGTTCATAGCACATACATTTTGGTATGGTCTTGTAGTTCTTAAGTCAAGCTGCTGCATGACCTTTTTGGTCATGATGTTGGAACTAGATCCTGAGTCTAACATACAATTGTGTAGAAGAAGATCACCCATCATCAATGATACATAAAAAGGGGGATGATCTTCTTTTCTTGGGTCCCTAGTATGTAGAACTATAGGCGGATCGACAAAGACATTATTTGAGGCTCGCTCCACGGTATCAAAAAAAGTGACCTTCTTAGGGGTAGGGGGCTTTACAGGATTTGAAGGGCTTGCTTCAGTTTGAGGATCAACACTACTTGGAGGATCTAGGATTTTCAAGAGTTTCTCTCTTTGGCCAGGGATTTTGCATAATTCAAGGATTGGAATAGGAACTTTTGTATTTGCTAGCCAATTACCTAAGTCAAAACTTAAATCAACAATTTCTTTAGTTTCTACTTCTTTGGGAATATTAGGAGCTGTTACCTTGGGAATATTCTGTGCAGAAGACCCATCTCTTGCTTTTCTTTGATAAATTATTCCTTTGAAGTTTTGAGTGTTGTTGATCTGCTCGGCTGAAGGCATCTCACCATAGTATTGAGTTAAATTGTCAACCTTCTTTTCATAACGATTGGCCTGTGGCCAATTTTCTGTGGAGATGCTAGGGATGTCATCTATGTTGTTGATGTAATTAGGCTCGCTTGTTGACGTACTAGGACCACAACCTTCAGGGTGACCATGCTCTTGAACATCGTATGCATAGTGGCAACCAGATTCCTCATGGAAATCTCTGCATGCTCTGCAAAATGGCTTGTAATGCTCAACCATGTTAGTAGCCTCTAACTAATGAGGAGGCCTCTGTTCATGGTTGGGAGGTTTTCTTTGCCAAGTTGGATTGGTAGGAAAGGTTCTTGGAGCAGGCTGAGTTTGAGTTCTTTCCATAGTTATCACCCTTTTCTGTATTTCCTTCAACTGCGCTAAGTGTTTGTGTTCAGCTTCTTCCATGTTTTTCTTCATTTCCCTTTTCATTTCAATCATCTGCTTTTCATAAGCATCCTTCATAGCTGACAAAGGATCCTTATCTTTGGGTTCATTAATTTTCAAAGGTGTTGAAGACCTTGAATAACCATGGAGGTTGGATTCACCTGATGATTGCATGTTCAAGTCAATTTTAATTGCCATTTCTTGAGCTTGGACCAAATTAGCAGGCTCCTTGTCTCTTATCTGGTATTGCATCTTGCCACTAAGTGCTTCAATGTAATAGACCAGAATGGTTGGTGCTGTTGGGGCATAAGCAGTAGGGATAGCTTTTGACAATTCGGTGAATCTAGTATTAAACTCATCCATCGTTTCAGTATCCTTCTTTTTTATGTTGGTCAAGGATGCAAGTTGATGCCGAGGTTCTTTCTTTTCACCGAACTTATTGGTGAAAGAGCTTTTGAAAGAAGCAAGAGCATCAAAAGCGTTGTCTGGTAAATTGTTATACCAGTCGTCGGCTTTTCCATCCAAAGATAGAGCAAATAACTTCATGTAGACATCATCATGCTGGCTTACAGGATCACTGCCATAGGCATTGATGCATCTAGAAAGGTTTCTAAGATGCATGGCGGAAGTTGTGGCATCAGTGCCGGTATACATTGGGAGTTTCTCGACAGTTTTGTCTAGAAGACAATGGGGTTGACCTGCTATCTGAGAAAAATTGAGTTGAGTAAAATACTCACCCATTATATCGGAAACACAAGTGTTAATGTTTTCTTGAAAATTATTTTCTAAAAATAAACTATGGATGCCCGACAAAGACTGAGATCCAAGATCTTCAAGGATCCTACGAGAAGCAAGTTTATTTAGTCTCCTCCTATAAACCTTTTCAGGCTCAGGGATAAAACTAAGTAAACCTTCAGAGTTTCTTCTGGTTGAATACCTTGGTAAAATTAAAGACAGTGGAGTCGCTAGATGGATTTCAAGTCTTGTATCAGCGAGTTGATTAAACTAAAAAATCTATCAAAAAGGTAAAAAACTAGAAAAAACTAAGGTTGTCCAGGAACAAAACATTTGTCCCTGGCAGCGGCGCCAAAAGATGTTGTCCGTCGATTGCACACCAGCAGCAGAAACTTTTCGAAAGCTGTCTCCTCACTTGAGAAAGCGGGAGAGGTGTGACCTTGGGGGCAAGCACAGAGCTAGGTACTGTCACCTACTCCTAGCTCCTCCGTTTAGGCTAACTCCTAACGAAGCCAAGGGGGGTAGTCCCTACAAAAGAGTTTCTATGGCTCTTAAGTTGTTTTAAGTGTTTCTAATGGTTACGGATGCGGAAGGGTGTTTTTTAGGAGTTTGTTATGATGAACGAAGATTGCATATTAGATAACTGAAAACTAAACATGAGACAAAAGAGCAATCCACGTTGCTATCACAAGACTTAGAAGCTAAACCATATGTTGAGAACTCACGAAATGATATAGCATTCAAAGATATAAACTTTAATCAAAATATCCAATGGACAAATGGCCCAGATTATCAATAATGCGTAAAAGAAAGGACCAGTGCCTTATGGAGTCCACTTATCAGAAATGCTTAAGCGTAATGAGGATGTGAGTCTCAAAATAGTGCCAGTAAATGTGTATTGCGATTAATCTGAGTTTATTTTAGAGTTTTTTAATGGTCTTGTTTAAGGTTTCAACGAAAGGTATCAAGAGATCAGCTGGGAAAGTCTTTCGAGTTACTCCATTCGAGACATGACGGCCTGCCCAGTATCTCAAGATGGTTTCATGAAGATTGACCAGCTAGTTGAGACTCTAGGCAGCGGGGAGTTCTGATGCCCTTACTAGGAATGACTTGGGAAACTCTCTACAACACCGGTGCGTTGGTTATGGGGTAAAATTTTAGTTGTGTTGTTTATTGCAATCTTAGCAAGTCCTTTCACCATTCTGAGTACGAGCCCAACTATGAAGTCGGTAGAGCATACTAGGTGAAGGATAATCAACGAAGTAAATTAATTAGGGGAATGTGAGTTGCAAAATTTTATTAAGTAAATTAATTAAAACCCTTCGACAAAGAGCGCTCTTGACTTTGTCTTATGACAAAAGTTCAAGAGTCTTAGCTAAACTATATGCTTGATGCAAGGAAATGCAGTGGGAATGCTCTCCGATAGAGAGTGCTCTTGACTTGGGTTCGGGCAAGTTCAAGAGACTTAAGAATTAATTAGTTAAACTTGAAAAAAAAAGGTAAAAGACTAATCTACCCAAGAATCTCTTTCAGGTTTTTAGTCCTTAATCGGGAGAGCATGGGGGTAAGTAACAAAAACCACGATAAAAAATAAACAACTCTCCGATAGAGAGCACTCTTGATCCACCTTATGGTGAGATTCAAGAGATTTTGGTTCTTTTTTTATTTAATCTTTTCAATGAAATAAAAACAACTAACTAACAATTAATAAAACATTTTTTTCTTTCATGAAGCCTTTTATGCAAGCAAAAGTGAAATCAAACCTAACTAAACCTTTTCAACAAATTGAAATTAATTACCCCTATTCTACTTTCATCATTTTATTTATTGCAGGTATTAAGCAAAGTAAAGAAAATGAAATATGGACAATGGCGATATAGGCTTCCCCCAAATGGGGGAAGTGGGGTGTGGGAGCCTTTATCCCACTCGCTCTTTTATTAATTCTTTTACAATGCCTTTCTTTTGATGCTTTTTTGCTTCTTTTCCTATCTTTGGAAGGATTCCGGAGCGAGCTGTAGAGAGGGGAATGAAGAAGAGGGAATTATGAGTCTTTTTTGAAGCTTGAATCTTCAATTTTCCGCCAGCACTTCCGCTGTACCTATCACAAAAGTAAAAAATCAACAAGCTAACATTGCTAAAAAGTGATGGGAAAGAAAATGCAAAAATAAAAAAATTTGGTTAAAAAAAAAAAAATTGTACTTGGAAATTTTTTTGAAAATTTTGCATGTAAAGTACAAACTTTTTCTAAGATATAATGAATGATAAATTCCTTCAGGGATTAGATCTAACAAAGCCCTAATAAGATAGATATAAATATTAATAATGAAAGAATGGATCTACTTCTTAAGCAATGCAAAACAAAATAAAGAAAAGGGTAGAGAAGAAGGGTTTCTTGTGGATGGAACAGAAGAGCGGAAGAGAAATTCCCGGCTTTTATTTGTATGAGAAGAAGACGATCCGTGTAGGTCCTGCAATCACAAAGTGTTAAACAAAGGGGTTGCTTGAAGCTGGGCTAGATGTAGCTGAACTCACACCCTTCTTCAACCTGTGAAACCTAATAACACCAAAACTCAAATACAAAGTGAGATCAAATCATATGAAAGTATGCTAAGAGAATTAAATCAGGATCAACACTACGTATAACTAACTACTCATGTTCATCAAGATTCTAATTTACTTTACATAAATAATCAACTTGAAACATCAAATGATTACTCTACCGTGCCAACAGTGGCCCTCTTGAGCTTTAACAAAATAAAATTGATCTCATTCAAAGTATTTAAAAGCAAAGGGTTAGAAGCAGTGTCACCTCAACCATGAAATGTTTACCACATGCAAAGAGCTCATAGACCTCCAAAGTCGAAATTCTTATTAAAAATTCAAAGCAAAGCTTGATACAATTTCTTCAAAGTAACTCTACCACAAAAGTTCCACACTGAAGAGCTCAAAAGAGCCTCTTCTTATACAATGAGAGAAGGATAATACCCTAACACCACACCATGCAAGGAGGGTGCAATACCTAGCAATCTAGCCACGTTTTGTGAGCCAAACCTAAAGCAAAGAGATTGAGAGTGAGGAGATGCCTCCACCTAGGCAAGGCGCCCCCACTCCAACCCTAACCAACCAATCTCCATCTAGTATGAGCTCTCCACCAACAATAGTGTGAGGATCCAAGCTATGACGTGAGGCATGAGGAAGAGCACACGTGAGGGATGAGGAAGGTAGGCGTGAAGGCTTGGAAGAGTTTGGAGCTAGGTATGGAGGAGCCAATACCAAGAAACAAGGAACACGTCACCCCTCAACCTCAATCACATCAATGAGCCAATAACCAAGCTCCACCTCACCAAAACGTGGTCATGACTGAAGGAGGCGAGTTTGCTAAGTAACTGAGAACTCAGTGCTCTCCAATTGCTAACTGAAGAGGATTTGTGCCAACCCCAATCATCATTAATGCCCGATGCCATGTCATTCTGCATTTCATTTCGTTCAATTTGGATTAATTTGGAGAGATTTGGATTATCTCCAAAATAATCATTTTTAATATTTAATCAATAATTTCTCTGAAACTGACTTTTTTGAGAAATTATGAGTTATGGAGCTGAATGATGATCTGAAACTTGGAGCTAGCTGGCCAGATGCCCATGAACGATTTTTGGCTTAAGGTTAGAGCCTTCAAACACTGAAAACGGACCTCGGATGGCTGACTTATTACAAATTGAATTTTTCCATTTAAATTATTGAAAAATTTAATTAAAAACTTTGGAAAAATTAAAAAATTAAAAATCCAAAATTTGACGCATCCGGTAAAAAAATTTCGGAATTTTTTTTGAGGGTCCTAGTGACTTAGGACATAACCATAGTCTATTCTAATAATGTCTAGTAGGTTTATACATACTGAGTTGGGCTCTAATAACCCCCAAGGCCCAGAATTCAAAATCGGGCATCCCAACTTTAGAGGAAGCAAGAGAAAACCTCGTCAATTATACTCGGCTATAGGCAAAGCATAATTGTCAAGGGAAAAACACTCCCTGGAATACCTTAGTTGAAATTCTACGTATTAGGAGACCGAACCACTCAAAACACCCTACTAGCACATTTTATTACAAACCCCACGGGGCCATGGTCATAATTACTTAAAACAAAAACTGGCTAGGCACAATGACGGATCATCTGATACACTAGAAACAAACATTTATCATGTTTGTCAAATGGCGGCTCTTCAGCTAATCCAACTATGGTACAAATAAGCTGGTAACACACATCACTGGGAAAACCTAGCAAAACGGTACGGCCCCCTGCGCAGCTATACGGCCTCTTGCGTCAGCAGTACAGTCCTCCTACACAGTGGTACGAAATCTATACGACTGCTGCTGCTGCGACCTCTATTGAGTTGTACGGCCTCCCTCTGCGTGAGTGTGTACAACCCTGTGCTCTGCATGATCTGTCGGCGAATCTTCCGGGTGAGTACTCCTTCATCTTCTCTGCAAACTTCCTCCAACTTCCCTGTCTGTCCCTGTGTCTATGTCCTCTCCACCAAATCTTCTTTTAACTCAATGGCCAAGCGAAAACCCTAACCCTCATTATGGATCAATGGATGTGATCCTTCGGTGAGATCAATGGCCAAGATTAGATTAGCCATCACTTAAATTATTTCACTTTTCATTTTATAAAAGTGACTCCATTAAGTCAAAATCAAATTTGATTAATTGATGTATTTTCCTAAGTCTAAACTTAAGAAGACCACATTAATACATTTGGCTTCATGTTTAATGTCTTCTAGCATGCAAGGACACATGCAATGATAGAAGACCTTCCTTGTTGCCACTTTCTAACACTCCCTCTCAACAAGGAAGGGATTCGGTAGAAACCCCAACTTGTCTCTAAACTTCACAAAACGGTGTCTGCAAAGTGCCTTGGTGAAAATGTTTCCCACCTGCTCATCTGTCTGAATGTACTCTAGCTTAATGGTTCCTCTCTGTAGACAATCTCTAAGGAAGTGGTACCCGATGTCTATGTGTTTGCTTCAGTCATGGAACATTGGATTTTCAAATAGCCTAATGCCACTCTGATTGTCACACTGAACCACTATAGCCTCTAGTTCACACTCGAATAACCCTAAAAGCAACTTCCTCGGCCACATTCTCTCACAAGCAGCCAAACTAGCTGCCATGTACCCAGCCTCTGTCGAGCTCAATGCAACTGACTTTTGCTTCCTACTGAACCAAGAGACAACCCCTGACCCAATGCTGAAGCAACAACCTGAAGTGCTCTTCCGTTCTTCTACACATCCTTCCCAGTCAGCATCTGTGAAGCTTGCTAACTCTACACTCCCACTGCGCTCATAAACCAAACCATACTCCATTGTATCTTTGATGTAGCAAAGCATGTGGTTTGCAGTTGTCCAATGTACTCTTCGAGGGTCCACCATGAAAGAGTTGATTGCAAAGATAATGTTTGGCCGTGTGTTGAGCAGATACATGAGCAATCCGATAAGTTGGTGATACAATGTAGGATCAAAACCCTCTAACCCCAATGCATCAATCTTCCTCCAGTTGGAAACTAGAGGTATGGACATGGGCTTGCAATCCACCATCTTGAATCTCTTCAAGATCTCCACTACATACTTCCCTGTCCAATGAAGAAGTACCCATCTCTCTGCCAAACCTCCAAGCCTAGGAAGTAATGCATCAACCCAAGGTCTTTCATCTCAAACTCAACTGCAAGGTTGGACTTGCAGTCGTCAATTAGCCTCTCATCTCCTGTAAGAAAGAGATCATCTACATACAATACCAGTATGAGAGGCACCTCACTTGACAAGAAGTACAGGTTGTGGTCCGCCTCACTCTGCTAGAATCCCATCTCCCATAAATAGTTGTCTATCCTAGAGTACCATGCGCGAGGTGCCTGCTTGAGCCCATAAATAGCTCTCTGCAACCTGCATACATGCGACTCCCTTTTCCCCACATCGAACCCCACAAGTTGCTCAATGAATACCTCTTCCTGTATAACTTCGTTGAGGAAGGTAGTCTTAACGTCCATCTGATGAACACGCCAACCCATCTCTGCTGCTAATGAGATAATAGTATGAATAGAAGAATATCTAGCAACAGGGGTGAAGGTCTCCTCATAGTCAATACCTTCCTTCTATGAAAACCCTTTTTCCACGAAGCATGCCTTGTACTTCTCCATGCTTTTGTCTGATGCATGCTTCACTTTGTAGATCCATTTGGATCCCACCACCCGTTTTCCCTCGGGCCTCGGAACAACCTCCCACACCTGGCTTCTCATGATGGAGTCATACTCCTCAACCATAGCCTCTTGTCAACATCATGTTGTGCAGCCTCCTCAAAACTGGAAGGTTCAGAGTTAATCAACATCGTCTCATGGAGCTGAGTCTCTTTGGTGGTTTGCTCCGTCTCATGGAGCTCTGTGGAAGAGTCACCTGTCTGGAATCCTGAACTGTGGACCTAAACAACTTAGGCCGTGGCCTAGTGTCTAGCTACTGCGGCTCATCCTCCAAGTCAATGACCAAAGTATCCTGTCCACCTGACTCCCTCTGACTATCAGAACATGTGCTCTGTGTCTATACCTGTGGCTCCTCCAACTTGTTTCTGCAAGCCTATGTCCTCATCAAACTGGACGACTCTGCTCACAATGACTCTCTTGCGAGCTAGAATATATACTCTGTATGCCTTTGAAGTCTCGTTGTAACCAACAAGTAACCCCTTCTCTCTAGAAGGGTCCAACTTCTAACTAGTGTCAGCATAAATGTGACAATAGTAGACACTCCCAAATATGCGCAATTAGCTCAGATCTGGTCTAGTGCCTGTGAAGACCTCCTCAGGTGTCTTCCTCCCCAAAGTTGTGTGGGGACACCTGTTATGAATGTAAACTGTGGTCCTGTATTCCTCGGCCCATTGTAATAGTGGCAATCCTTGATCAAATAGTATGGCCTTGCCTTCTCCTACCAATGTTCTGTTCTTTCTCTCCACCACTCCATTCTGCTATGGGGTATGAGGAACGGTGTGCTCCTTAATCCCCTCCAATGAACAATACTCCAAGAACTCATTGAAGGTATACTCACCCCCGTTTTCCGTCCTCAATACTCGAATCCTCCTTCCTATCTGGTTCTCTACAAGAATCTTAAACTCTCGAAACCGCTCAAAGACCTCTGACTTGACCTTCAGGAAATAGATCAAGGTCTTCCTAGAATAGTCATCAATGAAAGTGACGCAATAATTGTAGCCATTGAACGATTGGACACTCATGGGTTCAGAAACATTTGAATGCACTAAGTACAAGGTCCCCTTAGACTTGTGCTCACTCTGTGGGAAAGGCTTCCTGATGTTCTTCCTCAGCACACAACCCTTGTAGTGGTTATGCTTCTCCTATTGTACTAGAGGAAATCCAATGACTGCCTGTCTCAAATGCCTCAATGCCCCATGGTGCAAGTGTGCCATCCTTCTATGCCACAACTCACCCTAACTGCTGTTGCTGCTGACCAGAGCCTTTGTAGACTCAAAGTGTAGTCTATACAGCTTCCCGCTCCAAATCCCAATCACCCAATCCAAACTCCTATCTGACCCCTTGGGCCTGATATACACCTTATGATCTTGGAACTTCACCTAAAATCCCTTGTCCTCCAAGGTCAAATCAGATATGAGGTTCTTGGGCAACCTCGGAACATACAATACGTCAGGAAAACTGAGGGGTTTGCGACACTCCCTTTGAAACGAAACAGTACCAACTCCCTGCACCTGATACTGCGCACCATCACCCAGCTCAATGTGGAGATTTAATCCACCCTCATGCAAGCTCTTGAAGAACCTCTTCTGTCCCTTCATATGACAAGATGCTCCACTATCTACGTACCAAACGTTGCTGCATGTGGTGCTTTCCATGCAAGCTATCAAACAAAAGTCTTCGTCGAATTTTTGGTTGAACTCCTCCACCACTGCAGATCCTGCCATCTGGGTATTGTTCTTATTCTTCTTGTCTGGGCACTAGGAGGAAGAGTGTCCTTGCTTGTGGCAGATAAAACACTTGACTTTGGACATGTCAATGTTCTTCTTACCACCCTTCTTTTACTTTGCCTTACCCTTGCTCTTCCCTGCTAGGGCTAGAGCTTCTTCATCCACAATCTATGGGGCACTGCTGGATGAACATGAACCTTGACCCATGCGGGTTTCCTCCTGCACAAAATCATCCCACAATCTCTGACAGTCAGGGAGCTTCTCCCTAGCCACCACACCTTTTACAAAGGTGTCCCATGGCTTAATAAAGCCATTGAGAGCTATCCGAACTAGCTCCTCATCCTTAGTCTTAGAGCTAACTGCTCCAAGCTTGTCCCTGATCTGTGTGAGCCTTGTGAGATAAGGCACCACTCTTTCACCCTTGGCCATCTTGGTACTGGGCATCTTGTCCTGCAACACCATCTTTCGGTTTTCATTCTTGCTCTGGTAAAGTCCTTCCAAAGCCTTCCATGTATCCAATGCAGTCTTCTTCCTGGAAAGGTGAGGGACTATGTGGTCCTTCACCCCATCCAAGATGATCAACATAGCTCTAGAATCTAACTTCTTCCATCTCGCCAACTCTGTCGGATCTGTGAGCGCAACCTTCGTGGAGTTAATGTGCTCCTCTACATCACTAACATCCAGGATCCTCATGATCCTTTCTTTCCAAGTAGGGAAGTTTTGAGCCCCTTGGAGTCTATCCTCAACTCTCAACTGTACGACCATAGTGAAGTGTACCTGTCAAACCCTAGATCTGAACTCTAGGTTTGTGTCTTCAATAGATCTGCCCCTGATCTATCAATACTGCTGCAGTTTCTCAGATTTAGCTCAATAGAGCTCTGATACCATGTAAATTTCCTTTAAACTCACACTTGAGCTAAACAATATTTTTTAATTTTTACTGATAACCACACATGAATTTCTTTACCAGTAATTCAACAGAAAATAAATACGGAGAAACATGAACAATAATCGGATCAATATAGACATGATATTTTTGGGTATGGAAACCCCCAAATAAAATCGAAGATGAGAAAACTAGTGCAGTAGTTAGATAAGAAATTTTATTATGAAGATATGGAACAATTACAATCCAATAGATGAATTCACCCAACTTGGCAAAATAGAGCCTCTGCACATCACTGGGCAAAACCAGCTAAACGGTACAGCCCCCTGCATCAACAGTACGACCCTCTTGCGCAACTGTACGGAATCCGTACGACTGCTGCGGTGGCGGCCTCTGCCGAGTTGTACGGCCTTCGTCTACGTGAGTGTGTACAGCCCTATGCTCTACCTGATATGTCGGCGAATCTTCCGGGTGAGTGCTCCTGCGTCTTCTCTGCAAACTTCTTCCTCCAACTTCCCTGTGTGTGTGTGTGTGTGTGTCCTCTCCACCAAATCTTCTTTTAACTCAATGGCCAAGCGAAAACCCTAACCCTCACTATGGATCAATGGATGTGATCCTCCGGTGAGATTAATGGCCAAGATTATATTAGCCATCACTTAAATTATTTCACTTTTCAATTTATAAAAGTGACTCCATTACGTCAAAATTTAATTAGATTAATTAATGTATTTTCTTAAGTCTAAACTTAGGAAAACCACATTAATACATTTGGCTTCTTGTTTAATGTCTTCTAGCATGCAAGGACAAATGCAATGATAAAAGACCTTCCTTGTTGCCACTTTCTAACAATTATAATATATATTATCTTATATTATAATATATGTATTGTTATATTTCATTAATCATATATTAGAATTTTATATTAAATATGTAATATAGTTTAAAGTAAATAATTATTAATGTGAATTATTTTATATAACGTAGATTCTATTTACAAAATTTTAATTTAAGTTTAGAATTCAAAACTAAAATATTTTACTTTATTTTATTTTATGAGTACTTTATTTCAAAAGTAGTCATCTTTCTAGTCATATCAAAGATGATGTTATATTACTTTTATTAGTTGACAAAGGATGGTCAACTAAGTGTGCAGGTGTAGGGTAGAGGTCAGAGGCCCAGAGCAAGGGACAGCCAAGGGTTAGCAACCAACAAGATCAAAGGAATTATGTTGAGGTGTGATTTGCTAGCTATCTATCATTGTATTTTCCTCAGTGGCCCATTATCCCAAGACAGGAGCCCAAGGTTTTTATTTTAATAAAAATCAATCTGTTGTCGGTTATTACTCAGTTGGGGTTTTCCAGGGTAAATCAATGTGTCAAATGTGTATGATTTCTTGAGTATTTCCGCTATGTAATTGTTAGATTTAGTGTGTTCTTAGTTAATAATTGTTGTAAATTGTTTGAGACTAGGAATCATATCTGGATCTAAAAACCAACACAGTATTAGAGCTAGATCGACTCTGAGCGAGGAATCATTTTTTACACATTTACGAAAGAAAAGGAAAGATTGTATAGGCACTTTATGGGTCGTATGGGCACCATACAATAGGCTACAACTACGTGATTGTTGAAATCCATTGCTGTAGTCAGATAGATCAGTGGTCTGTGGGCAGTGAGAAGTCATGAAGGGTCGATTATGAGGCCCCCGTCGAAGCAGGATTCATGTAGCAGAAGTCCGTTGGGAGCAACGAATTGTGGGCTATTGGATGTGAACAGAGTAGGCACATGCAAGGCAGAGGATGCAGAAGGATCGATCGAAAGGCAGTTGGGATGACGACTGGGTGCAAACATGAGACGAGGATCAGGCTCGTGCTGAGTTGGCAGTGAGGATCAACCACCAGTTGCAAAGGGTCGTGAACATGGAGCAGTGAGCCCACAAGTGTGGACGCATGTTGGAAACACGACTAAGTGAAGCCGTTGGCAGAGAGTAATGTCTGTGGACGATGGAGAAGAGTCTGGAACAGGCGGAAAGCTCGGGTGATCGACATGAGTCAATGTAGTGAAGCATGTAGCTGTTGTGTAGAGAAAGCATGGGAGTTGGGAATAGGATTGGTGGGCAGAGCTAAACCTAGGAAAACAGGTTGTAGGCTCGAGCGTGAGGCACGACGAAAGAGCGATTGGGTGGAGTTGTGACAGCCGAGGCAGAAGTGTCTTGTCAGAAGAGAAAGTGCCAACAAGGAAAACAATGTGAGCATCCTGTTGTTGACAGGGATGATGGTAGCTATCCGCCAAGCAAGCTGCCAAAGTTTTCAGTCAGTGGACCAGCTGTTGAGCAATCGAGTAGGCCTTGAGCAGGGGTAGTAAAGATTTGGGCAGCTGTAAAACAGCGCAAGCAAACCAAGAAACAACCCAGAAAATTTGGGCAATGGGAAGAAAGACTTCGGGCAGCTTCCTAGAGAAGTTGGGCAGCCCAAGAAGACTGCGAGTAGAACTCATAAATTTGCAGAAAACCCTCGGGCAACAATAACAAGTTAAAAATGGATGTTGCAATAAGGTTCAAAGACAGGTTGGAGGGAGCCTCCAACTACATCCCTTGGAAGGAAAAGGTCTCGTTAGTTCTCATGGAGAATGGGTTGTGAGAGTTAGCCAACACAAAAGTGACCCACATCGTTAGATCCTAAGGATTTGGCATATCACAACTTGAAAAATGTGAAGGCTAGGAGGGTCATCTTGGATGCGGTGAAAGATCATTTGATCCCTCACATAGTTGAGGAGACGTCATCCAAGGCGATGTGGGATGCTTTGATAGGCTTATATCATAGTAACGACCGAAACAAGAAGAATCATGTTGCCGAGGGAGGAGCTCAGAAGCACCAAGATGCCCCAAACCGATACTATAGTTTCTTATCTCACTAGGATCACATAGATTCGTGATAAGTTAGCAAAAGGTGGGGGGACTGTGAAATATCCGAAGTTGGTGAGGATTTCCATGAATGGATTCACTAAGCCATGGGAACCCTTCATCAAAGGGATCATTGTATAGGAGAATCTCCTTGATTGGGAGAGGGACTTCATCTAAGAGGAGATTCGGGAGGAGTTTTTATTTGGAAGCCAACAAGAGTATGAGGAGAATGTTGCTCTTACTAGTCAGTCAGGAAAAGAGGAAATAAGAACAATACAAGTACTTCACAGGGGCTAAAGAAGAAGAAGGAAATGAGCAAAGTCAAGTGCTTTGCGTTCCACAAGTGTGGCCACTTTGCTTCATAGTGTCCAGAATGAAAGAAAGATAAGAGCAAGTCTCAACAAGTAGCAGCAACTACGGAAGCTCAACAAGAGTTTGTTGAGAAGTTCAAGAGAAAGTTCTCGTTAGTCTCTTGCATTTAGAGCATAGTTTCGAGTAGTGCTTGGTTCGTGGATAGTGGAGCTTCTCGTCACATGACAAGGACATGTGGGTTGTTCACTAGGTTGTCAGGGACATACCCAGATTTGTATTTGCATCTTGGAACTGGTGCCAAGTGTGTTGTGGAGGGGTTTGGAACAATTCGGTTTAAGCTAGATTCGAGAGGATTTCTAGAGGTGGAAAACATGTTTTGTGTACTTGAGCTTAGGATGAACTTGGCCTCAATATTGGCATTGGAGGACAGTGGATATACATTCTCTTTTGAGAGGGGTTGAGTTCTTATTCGATCGATAGGGTCTAACATAGACTTGGCATGAGTGCTTGGTGTTAGAGAGGGAAAGGTGTACAGGTTACAGGGAAAGCCTGTAGTTGGATCGATGTCAGTGACAGAGGTCAAAGAGAAGAAGACTTCGAAGGTGAGTAGAGTTCATAGACTTCCAAGTTCCAGTATGGAGACTAAACCTTCAAAGGGGATGATGGAGTTGGTCCCTTCCAGTTCTACTAGGAGACCTAGCTGGTATGAGATGACATTGATGGATGTTCAGGAACAGGAGACAACTCCTAGGAGCACATTGTAGGAGAGTAGAACTTTGACAAAGTTTTCAAACTTCTTGGCATTGATGTGTACTGTGTGCGGAATCATCGATTTCGTATCTTCCAGTAAATAGGGAGCAACTAACCAGGAGGGTTGGAGGAATGTTAGACTCCAGTGTGTTGGATGATGTGAGAGAGAGTGTGCCAGGGTTAGAGGGAGAACTAGCTACAAATGCCTCTTGGAGATGTGCCTTCCTCGCTAAGACGGAGTGTTGATTTTTGTAACATCGGACAGTTATTTTCACGTGGACAATGTCTACAGGTGGAAGTCATCATTATTGACTCTTAGGCTTAGAACTATCACTTTACTATTAAAGTCAAAGTACTTTTGTAATTAATTTATGTAAAGTAAGGGCCAATGGTATTTGGTGACCCATGCTATTGTCCCAAGATATTTGCATATTGTAATTGTATAAGAGGTAACATAGGAGAGAGGACATATTAGTCAACCACACAAAGTGAGAGAGGGAGATCTCATTGATTGGTTGACAAAGGACTGTCGGCTAAGTGTGCAGGTGTATGGGGCAGAGGCCATAGGAACGAAGCAAGAGGCAGCTGAGGGTTGGAAGCCATCAAGATCGAAGGACTGATCTTGAGGTGTGATTTGCTAGCTATCTGTCATTGTATTTTCCTCAGTGAGCCATTATTCCAGGATGGGAGCGTAGGGTTTTTCTCTTAATAAAAATCAATCTGCTACTGGTTTTTCTCCAGTTGGGGTTTCCAAATTCCAAGGTAAATCAATGTGTCAAATGTGTATGATTCCTGAGTATTTCCACTGCGTAATTGTTAGATTCAGTATGTTCTGAGTTAATAATTGCAGTAAATTGTTCGAGAAAAGGAATTGGATTTAGATCTAAAAACCAATAGTTCCCAACATGACTAGCAACCTTCTCCCCAAACTTTTCTCTTATAGCTACATATTTCTAGAGCATTTGTTTTCTTGATTAAGTTTTATTGTTGTCAAAACTTTATTTCCAACAATGGAAGCTCCTTTTCCAGCAGATGGAGCAGTAAAAGTTTTAGCTATAGCACGTTGAAGTGGAGGAGGAGGAACATCAACACAATCATTTTCTCCCTTCCTTTAAGCAACAACCATTGATCACTGAGCCATAACTTGCTGTGGATATGTGGAAGAAAACTACTGTTGTAAAACTCAGAACACTAAATGCATGTTTTAGATGCACCAAACACAATCTCAAGCCTCTCCTTCACACCCTTTCAACCTTCTCCAGAATGAAAGTAATTCTCATCAGCAGTTTTGGTGTGTTTATTGTTTTTTCATAACCATAAACCTATATCATGTTTGTCCGAGACAAGACACATGTCCTATCTGTGTTAGAGACATAGGACACATTTCCACAAATCCATGTGTTTGACACATAGATTCGAGACATGCAGGCCTTATCCATTGTGCCATGTTTCTTAGGTGGCAAGATGTTACAAACTTTAGTTGTTTTGTAGTTGGGAATAATACATATATTTTCAGTTTATAATATATATACATATTTTGCGACGAAACAATGCAGGCTCTATTCTATTATTTTTAAATGAGGAGGAGATTCTTATAAATTGGCACATTATTGTGCCAACAAGGCGCATTTCTACTACCCGGGTGGGGGAGAAGTGCCAGTCTGGCCCATTAAATAAAATAAAAAGATTGCATGCATCAGTGTGCTATAACGTAGTGGAGCCTGGATGGAGGGAAAGTTGAAGTCTGTACCATAAAAATAGAAAAAAATAAAATAAAAGATAAAAATAAAAAATAAGAATGCATGCATCAGTGTTGTAGCATAGTTGTGAGATGGATGTGTGTTGTAGTTTAGTGGTGGAAGGTTTGAGGATTTGATCCCTCTCGGCGCTTTATAGAACCAAAGTTAGATGGGTCTATACTGGTTATATCAAGGGTTGCTAGGCAGCTGATCCTAATGCGGCAACACCACTAAAACAATAAGACAATAGCAGGCATTCAAAGGTGGAGCATGACTTCTTGGCATTGAACTTGGGTCGTCACGGTGACGACTGCCCCAAGTTACTCCTAGACCACATTGGACATCATGTGTATGTGTGAGAGAGAGACAAATGTAAGTGGAAAAATCTGTCCAAAGCTACACTATTGTTTTACAGTTACATTTTTTTTGTGTCGGGAGAGAACGGAAACACTCCCACCAACCGCCTTCCCTCCCTTTCCCTCCAATGAATAAACTCAACTCTCCTTTTTCTACCAAAGAAGCCCACATCCCTCCCTCATTGAATCATCTCATTCTACTCTGTGGATGCTACAGCATTGTATTGTGGCTTTTCTCTCGTCCATCGAAGCTAATCCAATTCCAATCTCATCCCACCCACCACCATTTTTCTCTAAGCAAAATATTAAGGAGCATAGGCGTGAAGGAGTAGAGCGTGATGGAGCAAAGGCGTGAGGAGTAGGGGCTTCAGCAGCGTGAGGAGTAGAGGCTTCATACGGGGCAGAGGCTTCATTCAGCGAGGAGCAGAGTGAGGGCAGCGTGAGGAGTAGGCAGTTTGAAGGCAGCAGGCAGTAGGCAGCGTGAAGGCATGGATTCACACTTGGCATCACCCATAACTAACAGCTTAGGTCAAGTGAAAATTGCCTCCTCGAGCAAAACAGGGAAGTGGGTTTGGGTTAATGCCAAGCAGTTTCGGTGTATTTTAAAACAGAGAGTTGCCCGTCTAAAGTGGGAGGAGACAAGGAGGACACAGTTTCAAAGGAAGACTAACAAACAGACAAACAAGTCTTTATGGAAAAGAGGTGGTAGCAACAGGGGTAAAAGCAACACTGATCCTTCCCTATACAGTCCCACATCCACACCTCTCACCTGGTCATCTGATCTATATGTACAAGAGCTACTCAATATCAAGAGGAGAGTGGAGGTTTTGGAAGTCAAAGAGCATGAGAGGGACCTTAAAATCCATCTATTAACAGTAGAAAATCAACATTTAGCAGAATGCAACAAGGTTTTAAAAGGTCAAGCGGCATTGTTGCAAGAAGCTATTCTGGTAGGCAAGATATGAAGGCAGATTGGCAAAGAATGAAAGAATCGGCAGGGGAAGAGAGAGGGGTGTTGAATCATAAAACACCCAATGTTGAAGGGAAAACAGATGAACAAACAAATAACCAGGGAATGAAAGTAAGAGAAGCAGAAAATGGAGGTTCCACCAAAAATTCCAGAACATGGACACAAGTTATTAGCAAGCATGCTAATATAGAAAAGGAAAAAGAAGCAAGCAACCAAGGAGACAACAAACAAGGAAACAAAACCAAAGAAAGACAAGTCAAAGCAACAAACATAAGAATTAAAGGTGTAAGAGAGTATGGTAAGAACGAATGTACCCCAAAGCTTGCAAGCGACTTTCTAAAAGACAAGTTGAATTGGCAAGGCCAAATTTGCCAAGCATGGAGAAAGGGTAAACCCAGTGATGAGAGAGCCAGGCCCATAAAAGTCATCATGACAAGTGCACGTGACAAGCAAACTCTTCTAATTAAGAAGCATATTTTAAAGGGTTCTTGCTTTTTTCTAGAGGAAGACTTGACTATCATGCAGTAAGAGGAAAGAAAAAAAGAGTTGTCAAAGGTCAAAGCAGCAAGGGATGAGGACAAAAGAGCATGGTTATACAAAGGCAAAGCTATTATTGCTGTTTTTGGTCCTCCTTCTAACGCAACACAGCAAAACAATAATCAAGAAGTGATAGCAAAACCCCTTAGCAGAAAATATCGCAGCAAATTCAGGATGGGCAAATAGGGGTGTAGACTCAACTTTGAGTCTTGTAAGCCAAAGCAAATAGCAATCAAGGTCTACCCAAATTCCCTTAAGCTTAGTATGTTGGAACTGCAGAGGATACCTGTGGAGGCGTGGACCTGGACTAGGACCTATTGCAGAAGATAGGGACATAATATGTCTCGTGGAAACACATGAACATGAAGGTTGCAAGACACCCCTTTTTGAAAAATATATGAAGCTGGCAGTATGGAACAAGGCAGCAGAGAATGGAAAAGGTCACGGTGGTATCATGGCCTTGGTGAAGAAAAAGGTAGATCGTTGCATTCAACTAGAAAAAGAAGACTCAAATAAACAATTTATATTGTTTAAAATATCAGAAAATGGAAATGTCATCAAAATTGCAGCATCCTACTTCGCCCCACAAGTTTCAAAAATTTACAGAAGGAGGGGGCTCAACCATAAAGACCCTTTTGCAGCATTAAAAAATGATATTGTGAAGTATTCTCAAGTAGGTGAAATCCTTCTAGTAGGAGATTTCAACGCCAGGACCGCAAGTGATCAAGCTAGCATTCTTTGTCAAAGGGAAGATTGCAATCTTATTTGGCTTACAGAAGAAAGAAATCGCCAATGGACAAGAATTTCAAAAGACAACAAAAGCTGCAATTTCTTTCGAGAACAGTTGCTTACCTTATGTGGAACTTTCAATTTAGTAATCTGCAATGGTTTTCCTAGATGGTCAAACTCTGGTAATTTCACATGTAATACCTACAATGGAGCAAGTGTGGTGGATTATGCAATTTGTTCGCATGGCCTATGCGAGAAAATGGAGGAAGTTATGATTGGAGAACAGCTCTGGGATTTAAAATCTGATCACAAACCGATCTATCTAAGTCTTTCTTGGACTGATAAGTAGCAGGTGGGGACAAAAAATCAGCACATTCAACAACCTTTTGAAAAGGGCAAAATTCTTTTGACTCAAGAGAACTGTAATGTCTTTAGGAAGGCATTAGAGAGACTTTGTAAGAGGGAGGAAATTTTGTCCCAAGGCCTTAATAATCAGCAGCTAACTAATTTAATTCAAAGGGCACTCACAAAATGCAAAAGAGCAAAGAATAGGAAACGTGAAACAAATTGCTTTCCTGTTAATGCTTGGTTCGATGATGAGTGCAAAAAAGCAAGGAGAAAGTGGAGAGAGTCAAACTGGAATGAAAGAGACTTAAAAAGCTACAAGCAGATTATAAGGAAGAAAAAAATTGATTTCATGGTCTCAAGGAGGGAAGAGCTAATCTTCCTTGGGAAAAACAACCCCAAACTATTTTGGAAGGAACTTCAAGCGAGCAAGAAGCAAACTGAAAACAATATTATAGCGGACCAGTGCAAGGCAACTCTATGAGCGGAATCCTAAGGTTGAACCCCCTCCCCCCTTAGTCAACACCGCCACCATTACTAAGCTTATCACCGTGCAAGAGATTGAGGTGGGTATTAAGAAGTTGGGTGTTGGAAAAGCCAATGATTTAGTAGAACTTCAAGCTGAATATCTAAAGTGGGGTTCAAAAACTCTTGCACCTCACATTACAGAAATCTTCAACAACATCATTCAGCAGGGATTCCCTATAGATTGGACAACCAGCCTCGCAATTCCTCTTTTCAAGAGCGGGGATGTCAACGATCCCTCCAATTATAGGACCATAATGATAAACCCCTTGTTTGCAAAACTATTTGGAAGCATGCTAGAAAATAGAATTAGCAAGTGGGTGAAAGAAAGGGACAAGCGTGCTAAAGGACAAGCAGGTTTTAGACATAAACATTCCACGGTGGACCATGATATTACTTTAAGGCACATCATTGAAAAAGTGTGGGAGAAAAAAGGGAAAGCCTTTTGTTGCTTTGTCGATTTCAAAAAAGCTTTTGACACGGTTCCTAGGGATAAACTATGGCATAGAATGGAGGAACTTGGGGTTCCTATACATCTTAGAGCAGCTGTTCACAGGCTATATGAGGAGGTCAAATTCAAAATCAGAACATCAGATGGTATCTCCAAAAGTTTCAGAAGGGATATTGGGGTCAAGCAAGGGTGCCCATTATCCCCTACCCTTTTTGGCTTATATATTGACAAACTTGAAGAGTGGTTAAACCTAGAGGGCAGGGATGGCGTCCTCATGGGCGAGTATGTGATAAGGCTTCTTTTGTATGCAGATGACCCTATTTTGATTGCTAAGTCTGCTCTTGGCTTGCAAGAGCACTTGATTTCCCTTGAGCACTTTTGTAGAACAGTTGGGATGCAAGTAAATACTAGCAAGACGAAAGTGGTAGTTTTTTCTAGCAAAAGAAAGCATAAACAACATGAGTTCTACTTTGAAGACAATACCCTTGAAGTAGTGGAAGATTACAAGTACCTCGGAATCAACTTCAACAAAAGTTTGAGTTGGGAAGGCTACAGGAAAAAAAGAACTCTGGGAGGTTGGAAAGCGTTTTATGCTTTCCAAAATAGGTGCAGAGAGGCAGAGTTATGAGACTAGAAAACTATGCAAACCCTTTTTGGGCTCTTAGTGATCCCGGTTGTTCTCTATGGTTGTGAAGTTTGGGCCAGCAGTACCTCTAACTTACAGTAGAAGCAAATAGAAAAGATATAAAAAAAAACATGATCACAAGCAAGTTCAAAATTAAGAGTTCAGTGCCATACGAAATCATGCTAAGTGAAATGGAGGTGGCTTCTATTGAAGCAATCGCTATGGTGAGACTCATAAGTTATCTAAAAGAGTTGAGCAAATGGAAGAAGGTAGATGGCCTAAGGTTGTCTTCAATGACATATTGTGCAAAAGAAAGAAGACTTGGATGCGACAAAATATTAAATGGCTTAGTAAGTGGGATATGTGCTTGAGCACGTGTCCTACAAATAGTAAAGAAATAAAGGCTTTTGTTATCAATAAGTTCCACAAGCGAACTTGGGATAAAGAGCTAGGGAGAAAGAGAAAGTATTATATTGAAGAGTTTAACCCTACCTACAATCAGCATCAAAAGGCGTACATAGGGGCCAATATACCTTGGAAAGCCAAAATTCTCATTGCTCAATTAAGAACTAATTCCCATCAAATCCATTGTGAGACAGGGCGCTGGAAAAGGCCAAAAGAAGCTTGGGCAGAAAGAGTGTATTTTTTGCACCGCTGGTAAGGTGGTGACAGAAAAACACTTCATTTTAGAGTGTGAAGCCTTTAAGGACAATAGGGACAGGTACGAAAATGTCTTGGCGGATAAATCTTGGGATGATTTATTTAACAAGGAGACTGTGGAAAAATTGGGGGCGCTCATTATCAAGTTGAACAGACAAAGGATTGAATTGCAGAAAACAGCGTGCGAGTTGGTCTGTCCCATAGGCTATTCTTAGCCTCACGGACGTTAAAATATATCCTTCCTTCCTTCCTAAACATGCAGACAATGCACTATCAAATGTAGGAACCCTTTCGGCTAGCTGTCATGTTCTAGGCCGCTCAACCGTGTCCTGTCCTTCTTTCTGTCTGGCTGCCTGCACGTAATCCTCTCAATGAGACAAAATGATGAAGCCATACTAGGGTTTGGGGCAGGAAATTGCAAGGGTGAGTCACCTCTCCTCGCTTAATCACTTTGATTGGTCCATCTACGAATAATTTATTCTTTCTTGGTCAATCTGGTGTAAAGTAGTCTTTGACGAGCAGTATTTTGTCACGGAGGGAAACAAAAAATTGCTATTGTTAATTGCATAACTGCCGCTGGGTAGCCTCATTCAATTGGCATTTGTTCATGTTCATGTACTTATATTCTTTGACAAACTAACAGAATAGAGTTTAACCTCAACCAACATATCTTCTACCACCGCCTACTCATGCGGAGATCATGTACTGATTCAAACATGTGTTGAGATATCGATTTGACAGATGGAAAGTTATTTGAAATGTTATTAGCAACTGAATCTGAAACGTCAACGCAGACGCTGTCTTCTCTCATGTTTGCTCCTAAGATTCAACTGTGCCCGTGAAATAATCCTGTATTCTCTAATCCTTTCTTTATAGATCACAATTCCATAGTAATTTTGTCATTGAGTTTCCCAACTCCATGGACGTGTGTTTTTCCTGGTCTTTGGTTCTGTGCATTCATCAATATGACGATGACACCACATTTTGAATGTCAACATATAGACAGAAACAAAACACATACTAACGATCGGTATATTTGAACACATACTCTGTTGTGGTCATTCATAATAATGTGCTTACTGGGATGAGCCATATCAACATCCAAATTCCCCTCCTCTTATATAAGAATTGACGCCTTCTAGGTATAAGCACCTTATTCCACTCAACGGCTGAGCTCCTCTCTAGCTTACGTTTTCTTTTGTCAGGCATAGACTAATGGCCCCAAAAGGGCTGCAGGTTTACACGTGATGAGTTCGCACTGTTTTCCGCATAGTATTTTAGTGGTAATGTTCTTGGTTGCATGTACTTGAGTCTTGGCTTCTTTCTTCTGTTATTCATTTAGCTTGGATCATAGCCTCAAATAGTTATTTTGGTATCAGTGTGTGCCTCGAAAATCAAATGGATGCTAAAATTATGCTTAATTAGCTACAGGATGCTTCTATTCAAATTTCATATTTTCATTGCATTTATTTTAAATCGTTATGCTTTGGCTATGCTTGTCTATGATAGTTGGCTGAGCTTTTAGGTTATTTATAGGCTTACATTTCACTCTCCTTTCTGATTGTCAAATCAAGAGCATAATTTCAAGTGAATTTGCTTTTGCAGGAAATTTTGGCTTTGCCAAGATCTGACGCAATCCAGTTGCTTGCACAGTATGATGGAAGTGCTGATGCAGTATTTCAGCAAATCTTTAACTGAATTGTTTAATAAGATATATTGGTTCATTTGTTGATGTCATTCTAAATCATAATTCCATTCATTCATTTGCTCTGTAAGGAATAGAATATCTTCAAAAGCCTTTTAGTGAGGCACGCTTTTTATTATTTATTTCCATGTTTATTGCACAAAATGTGCTTGTACTTTCATTTGTACATGGGATTTTCGTCGCTGGGAAACACTGTCCATAATGGTCATCTTACGAAATACTTAATGACAGAAGAACATCACTCGCATCTTTTCAGACATTATGGGTGGTTGATTTAATTGTGTTTTACGAATGCTAGTTGTCAATTACAATAAGGACTGTAGAGCTCCAACTTCATAATTTTAAGTGCGTTGACGGTTACGAAGCAGCGGTATGCTTTAGACTGTTAAATACATATTCATGTCTATTTATTCAGCACGTCACTGTAAGTTACAAATTCAAATGCCCCGTTTTTAGTGGATGTGCTAGCCTCAAGTTGTTTTCTTTTTATGGTAAATAAAAATGGTTTAGTTCATTTGAAGCAACTTCCGTGTTTCATTGTTTTTACAAAGATGTGACAGCTTATATGTAAAAAATCGAAAATCAGTATTGCAAAGGGCTTGATGTTGAGATTATTTGAATAACTGGGAAGGGGGTTGAATCAATTATTCCTAAGCTTAAACAATTCTCGACTTTTTAAAAGTTTATTACTGTTCACAGATTTACAGCCATGATAATGCAACAAATATAAAACAGAAGTAATTGTTATCAATCACACATACGATGAGGATAGAGACATATATTCACGAGGAAACTCATAAGAGAAAATTATTTTATTATAAATTAACTTTCTTTGAGCACCAACTCAAGTGAGGCTACAACCTTTGTTTTACAAGCATCGACTTGTGGAGAGCACCAACACTCCTGGTTTTCTAGCACCCGCTAGACTTGTATAAACTCCAACTTGCACACAGAAGATTACAACTCTTCCCTAGCACCACACTACCACCCTTATTCCCTAGATTTTAACCTAGTTTAGTACAATATGCTGAAAACCAGATCTAGCTATGCTTACCAACTATGTTACATTCTCTGATCTACTTCTGCATTTGCTCATTCAAACTTGGCTCCTTTCATTGTCGCTGTTCTGCGTGAGTCTCTCCATGTCAGTGTTGGTCACACATTTCTCTCACCCATTGTTTTATGCTTGCCAATATTTATTCCTTTTACATGTTCGTATGCCTGACTTCCAGTGTCATAATTGATAAAAAACCGTTCAATGACTCATGGCAGGACAGGAACCCAATCGATAAACATTCTAAACTTCTTTAACCATTTGTCGTCGGGTTCTTGAATTCATAATTGTTCAAACCAAATTTAGCAACGTGACCAAATATTTCTTCTATAACATCTATAGTCTCGATTCCGCAACTTTTGTCCCACAAGCTATCTTTCCACAATACAACTTTCTGCAAGCTTGCTTCTGCAACCTTAGTCTTTCTGCAACTCAATCTTTCTGCAATTGAGTTTCCACAACTTAGTTTCCACAAGCTCATTTTAGCAATACAGCTTTCCGCAAACTTGCTTATGCAACCTTAGTATTTCTGCAATTAAGTTTCTGTAACAACCTTTTAGCGAACTTCTTTCCGTAAGCTCATTTCCGCAATTGTGGATTGCGGGTTGCAGGTTTGCAATTCCCAGTTTTCCCAAAACCTGACTTCCGCAATCATGCGGCTGCAATGGTCCATTCCGCAATCGGATTGCAGATCCACCTTCTCACTTTTCCCAAAATTGAGCTTCCGCAATTTTCCTTCCACAAGCCTCTTTCCGCAATCGAGTTACGAATTGCGGATTGAAGACGTGCCTTCAACTTTTCCCGAAATGGGCTTCTGCAACTTCTGAGAGTCGTTGATTTCTTGCGGGCTCCTTCCTGGCCTTTGATCTACGATCAAATGCAGATCTCACCTTAACGTTGCGGATCTTCATTTTTTTCTTGTGGATCGTTTATCTTCCATTCAAGTTCACTTTGTGAATTCTTTTCCACCGTCGATCCATCTTTCCTCTTTTAATCGGGTTCGTCCAATCTTTGTTGAGTGAATTGAATGTACTCATGTCTCAACTTCTCGGTTTTTTATATTGAAGGTATTCATCCAGACTGAGTCATAGTTTGCTTGCATATATGAGTGGAGAGCCTGATTACACTATGATCTCTGCTTATCTGTTCTTTTTGCTGTTGGATCATATGCTTGGAACTTATGTGTTGCCATCAATGACAAATGCATCACAATCTGATTTGTTTCCATATGATCGCAATACCTATCATAATGCCAACACTTGGTCTAGTGTGAACAAAAAATAAAAATTATTTCATTCCCAGTGATGTTGAATGTAGAAAAGAAAGGATGGCACTGGTTCTCATATTTACATGGTGTGGTCACTAAAATATCCAAGAATCCATCGAGAATGAAAAAGATAGATAAAACAAAGTTTGACGTTGTTTATTCCAAAAATTGCAAACTCCTGGAAACAACACGGAGGACATGCTTGCAGGGATAGCTAAACAGACAATGGGAATGGCACCCAAAAAGTTTTGAGCCTCGGTGATTGTTTCCGGGATTATCTTTTATCCTAGAGTTCTTCCCCTTAGTGGTACTAGGCCTTCTCTATGGTCTCATTTGTATCTAGCGTCTAGTTAGTAGCAACTAACATCTAAACTATTCCAAGTTAACTCGATAGCACTTTCATTCACATTCCGAATTTATTTTTATGTGAGCAACGTTCATGTGTTTTTTTTTTTCAAACTAATTTTATGTTTAATAAAAATTAAATATTGCAAAAATAAAGAAAAGTAAAATAAAATATTTATAATTTCAAATATGTTTTTTTATTCAGTTATAGAATATCTTCACCTTTAAAGAGAACAATGAAAAAATTGGATAAAAATATGAGAATAAAATATATATATATATATATATATATATATATTATTTGGAGAAAATGATTATTGAATGCTATAGCAAGAGGTTAAACATGAATTTTTTTTCTTTGTTTAAAAAAAAGGAATTAAAACTTAATAAGTTGTTTTTAAAACCATATAATCAAAACTATAATTGACAAATGGGTATATGTCTCACACAATATGGAGAAAATCCTAGAAAATGGAAATCACCATCATGTGATTATCATTCAACAAATCCACAACTAGACCATTTAACTCTACTAGTCTTTGTCATATCCTAAAGAGTGCTAAACCCATATGTAATGTGAGTCTAAATTTTTTGCAAAGCCTTAGTATACTTCATCTCTCTCTTTCTCTCCACATCTCTTTCCTTCTTTTCGAGATTTGTTCAAAAATCGACCATGGATATTGCACTACTTTTCCAACATAACAGTCAATTTAAATGGGAAATATAAAAAGGTTAAAGGGTTAGTGTAAACATAAGATAAAATTCCCAAGTCCAACTCAAGTTAGATATTTGGAGAAGGGACTTATCACTTTCCTAATAAAGACCGAGTGGTCTCAAGTGTGCAATTAATGTCATGAGCACAACACCTCATGACATGGGTTGTTAAAGTAGGATTTGGATAACATAGGAGAGGGTGGAACCCTCCTTTAGCACACATGAAACCCTAAACTAGAGTTTGATATTGTTGTATTGCAACATTATTTGCACTAGATATACACCATATGCAATTAATAGTTACAATGATTAAAAACATGTCACTTGAATTTCACAATCTTTCTTTGTTAACAAATATATTTTCTTATGCAAGTAATGAAAGTGCAAGTGAGACTAATCCATTTTCATGTAACATCAAGATTGCATGCCAACTGGATGGTCATGATTAACAATGAAAGAGGCAGGAAGTAATTTCATTTTTTTTCATTTTCAAATGTGGTTCCCCATTTGTTAAAATCCCAACACTGATATTCAAACTGAACCAAGGTATGGCTAGCTCATCATTCACACATTTATTACAAAGGGCTCCACAAGAGCATCATGTCACTTACAAGAGTAGAATTTGGGTGGAGAGTGTTGCCGCCTTTCACACACCTGGGTCACGTGACAGAAATCTTCAAGCCACTCGGTGTGTCCTTGGGGGCAAGTCTCGAGTCAAGGCTGTCACCTTGTTCTTGACTCCTCCGTTTAGGCTCAACTCCTAACAGAGCCAAGGGGGGTAGACCCTATTAAGTTACTAAGGATAATTACTTAGTGTTGTGATGTTAAACTGATTGAGTTACTTAGGAGTTTGCAATTTAACTATAGATGATCAAATATGGCAAGATACAAAAGATGAACACACGAAAGCACAATGCTGAGACACAATATATATATAAAACAAGAAAATAACCAGTGCCTTAGAATGGAGTCAAAAAATAGAAACAATGTACTTGCACGTGCTTGGAGTGAGCGTTTTGCGATTGCCTCTTGGTATGTTTTAAGTTAAAATTGAAGTGTGAGTTGATTAAAATTAGGCAAAGGGGGGACTCCAGATATACCCTAGAGTACTTGGAGTATGTCCAAAACTAAACCTTCACGGCTACCCGCAAGGAATATGTGGGCTGAAATAGAGTCTCTGGGGCTATTGTTCATAACGTACCCGTTAGAGTGTGACAAAGATCGGCGCCTCGAGGTCACTTTTCAGAAGTTTCCGCTTCCTTTGGGTATTTTGCCACCGTGATGGTTCGATCTAGGTGTTGGATTTTCACCTGTTGGTTTGTTAATTTGGGAGAGTGAGTCCTAATTATACTAGTCACTCAAGTGCTTTTGATACAACTTGACTGATCGGACGAACCGCAACCAAGTGCAGAGCATACACACTGGAGTCTTGTCAATTTTAGTAAGTTTTAAACTAAGTGTTCTTGTTTAAAATAAAACCCTCCAGGAACCTCTTTCGATCCAAGTGAATCTCAATCGGGGAATCGATGAGGGGTTAATTTTATAATAGCTGAAAAACAAATGATCAAAAGAAAACAGATACATAATTCTAGTTTTCTAATTAGTCCTACCACGAATCTCTTTCTCCTTTCGGGTCAATCGGGAAGTCGTGGGGTAAGTATTAAGATTACTTTGAAATATAAAGTATGGAATATGAAATTAATAATAAAATAAATTATACTACCCTGCAGATTAGATCAATACTAGTTTGAAAAGAAATGAGCAAAAAGCAACAAAAAGGACACCGACGCAAATCCCCCCAGGGGGGATGGGGAATGGGCTTGAAAGAGCCTATTCAAAAATAATTTTATTGACAACGGTTACAATATCAGAGAACTGATATAATTTCTCTTGATCCTTATATGGATTGAAATCAAGAGATTACAAGGTGCGAAAATCAAAGGTTTTAGTCAAATGGGAGACCTCTGGGGGGATTTGAACGCTCCTAAAGACACTTCCGAACAGCAGCTTCCTTTATTTTCTGTTACACTTGCTAAAAACCAGTGAGCATGTTAAAATAACATATGCCCAAAAGAACTTTAAGAGTACTTTTGGATCAGCCTACCTTAACTAAAAAAAGATGGAGTTAAAACTAGCTAAACAAGTGAAAAAGGAACCAAGGAAAGCAAGCTTTCCTTGGGACCTTGGCTTGCTGTTTGTGCAGCCAATGAAATATGCACTGGTTGCTGGATTTATCTTTTATAACAGCAAAAAGAAATCTAATGCATGCAAGCTACAAGTTTTCTTCAAATTTCCATGCAAAAAGGACGATTTCCCTAAAGCTAGATCTAGAATGCTTATGAAACTTTTTAACTGCAAAATCTAGACTATGGGCTTTGATCAAATAGATCTATGTTGGAATTACTTTTAAGATGATAGATCTAAGCAAAATCAAAGCTATGAACAAAGTAACCGGGTAAAAATGTTGATTTTGAGGGAGGAGGAGGAGGAGAGAAATGTCGGTTTCCTTGAAGATCCACAGTGGAGCTTTCAGGTGGAATGTTGAGGGACTATGCCTTTGGAAGGTTTTGAAGAGAGTGAAGAAGCAAACTAGATCAGCATCCTCTCCAATGTAGGAAACTGCAACTCAGCTGAAATCAAAGAACTTGCCAAGAAACTTGTGAGATCCGATTAGTACATACACAGAGATTCAAAATAACATGCATATAAGCTTATAGGACATGTTGAATCTAGATCTCTAAACATGCATCAAAGAAAGGAGATGGTCAATAAACTTATTGAAAAGCACCTTTCCTATCAAGATTATAATAAGTCTATTATAAATCTTAACAACGGATCTACAAGCAATTAGCAAAAAATGAATACAGATACAGGTTACCTCAGTAAAATAATGGCAATAATCATCCACACATGTAATGGCACAACACCGTCTAGCCTCCAAAGCTTTTCTTTATTTCAAATGAAGAATTACAACAGTACAATAGTAGCAGCACCTCAATCCCGGTTCTAACTCCTTGGAAGAGGGAGCTGTGCCTGGATATATACAAAAACAAGGAGATCCAGTCCAGGGGGGCACAAATCCCAAGGAAACACATCAAATCAGCTGAAGGAGAGTCCATCAATGCCTGATCTATGTCTAGCTGAGCCAGATCTGAGTCTCACTGAGTGCAACTGTCAATCGGGGGGCTGATCTGACTGACACCTCAACCTGTTGACTGAAGCATCCACCAAAACTCATCCAGATGAGCCAAAAATGTGTGGAGGAGAGAGGGAGGGAGAAATTCCCCATAAAGGATGCTGAAGATCAACTCTGGATCTGATTTGATCACCTCCTTCAGTCAAGGACTTGTCAGATCCAGTGAATCTGCTTCATATCTGACTGATTTCAATCAAATCGGCTGAGAATCCACTGATCTATGATTTTGGATTTGCTCCATTATTCATCAATTTATTAATTAAAATAATCAATAATTGATTTTTGGGGCTTTCTGACTTGAGTGATGGAAAATCACTCAAAACTAGGAAATAGTGGGTCCATGGATTTACATGGTGCTCTTAGCTTGAAAATGAGCACCTACATTACTGAAACTGATTATTTGGCCCACTTTTATTACAAAATCATTTTTTCCAATTAAACTATTAAAAAATAGCCTAAGTTTTGGAAAAAATAAAATTTAATAAAAAACACTGAAAAAACCAAAATTTTGAAAAATTGAAAAAACCTAGGGGGACTTAGACATGTTCATATGACTCAACCATGATGTCTAGCATGTTTATACATTGACACATAGACTCTCATAACCTCAATAGGCCTAAATGTCAAGCCGACCACCCCAACTTTGGAGGTATGGAGTGAAAAACTTAGAAATTATCAGTCGTTTATTCAACAACCAATAATAACCAAGGGAAAAAACACCATGGGCTGATCGGATTGACAAATAAAGTCTAAGAGACCAAGTCTTTTACAGACACTATCATGCTAGAACATTTATTACAATTTCCCCATGGGGTATGAACATGTGATATAGTACAACAAGCACTTCCCATAAGTACTTCCGAAGGTCTTCTTAAGTCCGAACAAGTTATCCTTGTCCGGTTCATCAGGCTCACTTGATAAAAAACCACTAAGTACAACTTAGGTGGTAACAGGGAAGGTAACATTCATTCCTCCCAACCACCCAAACTACATCCATGTTACTGGCAGAAAGTAATTTCATGTAGGTGGCTTCATTCAATACTAAGTATGCTTGCAATGGGTGGTAGCTCATACACCAAATTCTTAGGTTAGAGAATCCCAAGGCAATATTGTGTAGAAAACCTCCAATAATATGCATGTTTAAAACCCAAGTCAATGTGTGTGGAGACAATTAAGATCAAGGATTTAATCATTTCTCTTCAATGTATTTACACCATGATTAAGGAGCACTTTGTCAATTCAAGATACAATTGCGTCTAACAACCTTGAGCAATGGTTTCAACCAAGTCCATTGCTCAATGCTTGTCATTATGGTTGAGGGAGCACTTTGTCAATTCAAGATTCAATTGTGTCCAACAACCTTCCTTGGGAAATGGTTGCAACCAAGTCCATTGTTCGATGTTTATCGTTATGGTTGAGTGCATCAAAAACATGATTTTCTAATACATGTGCACAATGTAACTTCAAGTTATGGCACAACTAATTGGTTAGCCACATATCTATATATATTGGGAATATTTAGCAAATTAAATATCAAAACTTCTAAATAAACACTAATATAGACCAATCCAAAGTATTTCAATTATCATTTATCTATGTCATTTTATTTACTTAAATTTTTCCAAATGCTATAATAATTTCATAATTAGAAAGCATCGTATCCATTAATACCAAAATGTATTCCACATCACCATCCAAATGTAGCATTAATACCATTATCAAAACATATATTAAAAAATAACCACACAATCCATGTACAATCTTCCATGAAATCAACATCAAAGGATCTAATCAATAGAAATAATTATTCCCTCCATTAATAAAAATAGAGTAGCAACTAAGTAAACATTGGATGTGACTAGGTTTTGGATGGTGACCAAAAGAGGCATTCAACATTCATCCACATGATCATTCAAATAATTCAAATAGACACCAAATATCATTGTCATCAATCTTTGTTCAATACTAAAATTCAATAGGTTATCACAAGCTTATTTATTGTGAACATATCAATATAAGGATGTCGTGATTTCTTGCTAGAACAAGGTAGGGAAGAGGTAAATTAATTAGTCTAAAAGCATATAGACGTAAGGACTAGAATGAAATGGAGATGGTTATGCTCAAATTCGTCATCTTATAACTTATCTAAAACCATGAAGTGTGGAAAGTGTATAAATATAACCAGAGAACTCCTTTAAAAGAGCCATAAGGTTTTCTTGTGAGCATATATTATGCATGGGAAATTAATAAAACTAGTGTTAATGTTGCTACACATAATGGTATTCAATCTCTAGGTACCTTCATCAAAATATTATTGTAGTCATATAAATGGGGCCTTAGAAATATTTGCAAGCGGTGGTTCCAAATCATATGCGAATAGAGTTTGCAAGAAATTAGACATATTTTAATTCCCTTGGGTTTAAGGCAATGTTTGAAAACATTGCTTCAATTTTGAAAGTTTTTGTTGGACACAATGGCCACACTAAGAAGGGAGGGTGAATCAGTGTGTGAGCAATTTAAACTCTTTTAAGCCTTCAATTAATCAATCGGAGTTTATCAAGCATTATATTATCAATTACATCATCAACTTCATCAACTAAATTAACCATGAGTCACAAGAACAATAAGCATATTAAAGAGAGACAAGAATATATGTAATTTAAGCTTTATTTATGGTAATGGAAGACTCCAATCTTCGCGATTACAATCAGCACCAACTCTTATAAAAGGACACAGCCTGGTTTTCTTAGCTCCAACTAAGAAAGGGTTGAGGAGTCCAATTCTCAAATGCAAGACTCAGCTTGCAATCTTGATGTCAATCTATGATTATCATCAATATGTTGTTCAACCATCACTGCTTATCAACCTCTACTTGTCAATTTGCTCAAGAAGCCACATGTGTCAAGTTTGTTGCTGCCATGCCATATGTCATCTCATCATCATGTCTCCTGCTGCCATATCAATACGGTCATATCTTCTTGTCATCAAGATGTCTTCTCATACAATAGACACTTCTGCCACTCAATCAACCATTGCTCTTCTTGCAAGGATCTTCTCAAACAACTAGCTCAAGAATCACATCATCCCAATAGAACAAGAAATATGCCCATACATTGTTCATGTACATCATTGTACACTTCATCATACACAGTCACTGATATGCTTTTACTGATCATTAAGTATGAATCATCATGGTGTATGAGTCATCATCACATCATAACATGCATCATCATCATAGTTCGTACATCAAGTATAGCACTGCATCATGACATCATAGCATGCATGCATCATAGTGTATAGGAATGCATCATCATAACATCATCATAGTATGCCTCATATATGCACATCATCATAGAATATAAATCACAATGGATTTACTTCACACATCACTGTACATATAAATATACCACTGTATATCACTGTACAGTCATCATCACGTGCTTTGAAATCATACAACTGTCACAACTAAATGTACCTCACTGTTGACATATGTATATGTAACATAGCCATCATACATCATTAAAATTGATGTCATAAAGATATTAGTGTTGTATACAAACTATCATCTCAGATCTGCGGAGGACTTGGACTGATGCACCAAGCATTAACCTTGACTTTGCATACACCAAAACTTAGGATAATCTTGAAAACTTGGACTTCGTGTCTATACTATGGAAGACCTTCAACCAATGTCCAAAACTTGGACTGGTATACAACCTTTGAATGTGTGTAAGCACTAGGTCTGAATATATGTTTGGACTTTGTATGTGTGTTGTAAAAGTCCCCAAACAAGACAAACCAAAGACCGAGTATAATGGTTGTTTCTGCAAAAATTCACCTCACTTGAATTTCCTTAGTGGTTGCCACAGTTCCTATACTCAATCAACCTCTACAAATTGTTTTTACCTCAGTCAACCTGCCTTCACCATCAAAATTCAAGACTGTGTAGGACTTCAAATCTTGGTTTGTGTGCTTAGAAGAGGCCTCGAAACAAGTGTCAAATCTAGGGTTGAGTGTACTTGGAAGAATCCCTAAAACCAGCTAAGAATTATACCCAAAAACAAGTCCAAATTGGATTGTTTACATGTTGTGTAATGAATTGAAGAGAACCCCAACCAATGAGCATCACCTTGGACTAAGAAATACTTCGGGACTGTTCATTTCATTGCTTGGACTGTCACAAGATTCATAAAAAATTGGGGACTATGGAAGATGTTGGAAAAGCAACAAAACACAAACTTTCTCATGTGGAAATTTGGAACTGTTCAGCAGCAACAAGAAGAAGTTAACCCCCAAAAAGATTGTTCTCCTCTGGTGAATTAGGGACTGTCACTTAAAGGAAGATTATAAAAATTACACCCAAAAGACAAACTCCCATCTATTGTAGCCCTCGGATATGAGGTTGCCTCAATGCACGAGTTTTTCTTCACTCCACGAGTTTTCCTTCTTCTTAATTATTTATTTTTTGAGTGTGCAAGATTTTTTTATATACCTTTCTGGTGTTGACAAAAGAGCTAGAAGTGGGGATGATTTTAAGGTTAACAAAGTATTTTTATTTGTGTTTTTGTTGCATAGGTCTCTAATGGTCAACCTCAATGGTTATTATGTCTTAGGGTTTGTTGTAATTAACCCAAGACTTCTTAAAAATTCAACCTCAAGTACTCAAGAGTGGGGTGTCCTCCACATCGTCATCCAAGGGTACATCAAGGAACCAAGGACCGTTAGTCAAGGGTATGCACATGACCTCAAGATCAAGCAAGTGTGTTCACCACATCGTTAAAACCAAGGGTGTAGCAATTGTCCAAGTGCTATCATGCCACAATAAGTATGGGTTCCACAACATAAACTTCCAAACGTAAGAGAACCATCAAGTCCAAGGACCCCATGATCCGGTGGATTATTCATCTTCAAAATTACACTGATCCAATATGGTACAAGGGTTATTAATCTATGGTTCAAAGAACATAACATATGTTTGTAACTCATATGCTAAACATAGTGCGAGACTAGCCTTAATGTATGTTCCACATATATGCTAATCGGTGCAGTGTTACATTGCCGCGCAGTTTGTGCACCGTCAAGTGGAACATTGAATGGTTTGTGGGGCCAAGTATATGCCTCTAGCGGTCTTGGGCATGGTTAAATGGCACTATGCTGACAGTTAGACGAGGGTGCACGATCGTGTTTTCTGCGACATATCACACTGCTGCGACAGACATATTGCACCTGCTGCGACAGACATATCACACTTGCTGCGACAGACATATCGCACCTGCTGCGACAGACATATCACACTTGCTACGACGTTTGAAGATGCTGCGACATTTGTATGTTGCGACAGCGGATCGGGAATATGGCAAAGTCCTCATATGCTGCAACAATTGTGGAGTTGATGGTGACATTAAACGGTTACGTTACGTGTGGAATAACCCGGTTGCAAGTTATTGCAACGTGTTGTGAGTCAACATATGTGCGTAGAGTTGGTTGCAACGTTTCGAGGATATGGAACGTCGTGGTAACATAATGCTTGGGTAGCGATTTGGCGGATTGCATGGTTCAGTTTTAGCATATGGTTGTAATGATAATAAAGAAGATAACAGCTGTAATGATGGCCGAGGATTCAAATCCGTTACCCATCCTCTCGCTAAACGCTTAAATAGAGGATGCTAGCCATATTAGAGGGGACAGAGGGAAGAGAGTGTTAGAGCATAGAGCTTCGTTTTTCTATATGAGAAACTTGGGGAGTTGCTGTGAAGTACACAGATGCTATTCTTTTTTTTTGAAGTCGACATTCTCTGTTATAATTTAGCTTTATTTTCCTTTCAAAGGCTACTTGTAATTTCCAGAAGAGAGGTCTTAAAGACTTCGTATAGCATTCTGTTACAGTTGCTGAAGTTGATTCCATAACCATTTTTGTACCATTTTAAAGAGATTAATTGAATCGGTACCCATTGGAGAGGGACCCAGAGACGTAGCCCAGTGGAGGGGGTGAACTCCGTTATCAACTTCTGTCTGTGACTCTCTGATTCTGTGTTTCTTCTTTATATCTATTTACCAGTTTCGCTGTTCTCAGTTCGTTTTCTCATTCCTGTCGCAGTTGCTGTTCTCTTTCTGTTTTAGCTTGGTTTTATTACAGTTTGTTGTTCATTTCTGTTTCTAAGCATTTAGTTGATGTTAATGCTATTCCAGGAATTAAGTAAACTGATTAAACACATTCTTTAAATAAACTTTTAATGCACTCAAGTTGAGATCTGACGGATCATGTTATGGTATCAGAGCAGGTTAACTGGTTGTGCAAGTTTGTGAATGCTTACCAGGTCCAGGTTAAAGCTTGGTGAAGGAGAATTAATTGAATTAGATCCGAATATTGGCTCAAGGAGAACATTCTCAAGAACCATGTCTTCTCCACGAGGGGAAGAAGAAGGACATACAGAATAGGAAAAACCTGTTATGTCAGAAACTGAGTTTTTGGAGGCTTTTATGAGCATGAAAGCCATGATGGAAATTCTACTCGATGAGCGAGCAGAAAGGAAGAAGAAAGAAGAAGGATCTTCATCCAGAGATGCAGAAATGAAGAAGGAAGAAAAGGGTAAAGGAGTAGGAGGTGATGGTGATCCTCCTGAAACCCATCAAACTTTCTCTTCTTCTCATACTTCTCATTCAAGTCCTAATATGCCTTATTTCAAATTGGATGTGAAATTTGAATTACCTATTTATAATGGAGATTTAGATGCTGAAAAGTTAGACAATTGGATCAAGCAGCTTGAAGTATATTGCAGGGTGCAGGGCATTACTGATGACCCTTCCAGGATTCAATTGGCCACTTTGAGAATGAGTGGAATGGTTCTCACTTGGTGGGAGAGAAAGATTCAGCAAGATCTTCGAAAGAATGGTAAAATTATTTCAGTTTGGAATGAATTCATTGAAGTATTAAGGAAGCAATTTTATCCTTTAGGTCACATGCAGCAATTAATAATGAGCTGGAAAACTTTTAGACAAGCTAAAGGACAAAGCATTCAAGAATATACTCATAAATTTAGAAAGAGGGCTATTGCATTGAATGTTGCATTGGATACGCAAGAAACTCTTCTCAAATATATTGGTGGCATGCATTCTTATTTGCGACATACCTTGCTGATGTTTAACCCCAGTAACTTGGATGATGTATGTGTTCAAGCTACACATTTAGAAGCTAGGGGTAAGCATGATAATGATTCTTTTATGAAGAAGTCATATGAATTTGACAACAAAGATAAAAAGCAAAGATAAGGGAAAGAAAACAGCTACCATTACGAAAGAGGGTGAGAGACCCACATGCTCACATTGTCAGAAAGGGCATGATGTTTCAAAGTGCTGGAAACTTCATCCAGAATTAAAGCCAAAGTGGATGGGAAGAAATAAAAACAAAGATAAAGATAATCAAGCAGCTACTGCAACGGTGATTCAAGACTTGGGATCTGATTCAGGTGATGAGACTAAGATCACAGCAATAGGGATCCGAGGTAAAGATAAAGGTATATCTCTTTCCATTGATGCAAGTTCAAGTTCTAATTCATGTGCAAGTACAAGTACAAATATGCCATCTACTTCTATGCAAAGTGATAAAAGAAGAAGTGAACTGT
>LPNX010858734.1:100732-121737 GCA_001517045.1 Pseudotsuga menziesii | reverse complement strand
TAGTAGGAAGTTTGCATTAATGGCAGTTAAATGTGAAAGTGGTAATCTGGAACATGGAATTGAATTGATTAAAAGTGTTCCCGAGTATGGTGCTTTGTTGTAGGGACCTGAAAAACTATCACTTAATAGAGATGTACAACATGAAGTACAGTTGCAGCAAAGCATGCCTCTTCCAAATCTTGGCATGGTTATTCAAAAGACTATTCATGATTATTGTAAGGCTTGGGGTGAACAGTTGCAGCACATACAGTGCATTAAATATCCTTTTGAGAGTTGTTTTTGTTATCTATTGAAGTCACATGTGGACTTTTCTTTCGGCACAAAATATGCGAGAGGTGGACATCATGATGCAAAGAAAACAGTGCAGCAGATAGTGCAAGAACAGCAGGAGAAGAGTCAGGCAATTTGCAAAGCCGGGCATAACAAGCATCGAGTTGATCATCAATTTCAGGTTGGTGACCGAGTCTGGTTACAGATCATCAAGGGGAGATTGAAAGGTAAAAAGCTCAATTTTGTTTATGATCATTTTGAGATCCTTGAAAAGAAGTGTAAACATTCTTTCTGTTTGAGCTTATCTCCAGTTGCATATGCAAAGAATTTTAAATGGTATGAACCTCCTTTGGTCATGGACAAGGAGACTAATATGCAGATTCTAAGTAAGGCAGGATGTATGGAGATTGGAATGGTGAGGAAGTGGTACCCTCACCTACCTGCAGGATGATCTAGGCTTTTGGAGGTCCAAAAGCTTTCCAATGGGGAGGAATGATCCAGTGGATTATTCATCTTCAAAATTACACTAATCCAATATGGTACAAGGGTTATTAATCTATGGTTCAAAGAACATAACATATGTTTGTAACTCATATGCTAAACATAGTGCGAGACTAGCCTTAATGTATGTTCCACATATATGCTAATCAGTGCAGTGTTACATTGCTGCGCAGTTTCCACACAGTTTGTGCACCGTCAAGTGGAACATTGAATGGTTCGCGGGGCCAAGTATATGCCTCTAGCGGTCTTGGGCATGGTTAAATGGCACTATGCTGACGTGGTTAGATGAGGGTGCGCGATCGCATTTTCTGCGACATATCACACTGCTGCGACAAACATATCACACTGCTGCGACAGACATATCGCACCTGCTGCGACAGACATATCACACTTGTTGCGACATTCATATGCTGCGACGTTTGAAGATGTTGCGACATTTGTATGTTGCGACAGCGGATCGGGAATATGGCGAATTCCTCATATGCTGCGACAATTGTGGAGTTGATGGTGACATTAAACGGTTACGTTACGTGTAGCATAACCCGGTTGCAAGTTATTGCAACGTGTTGTGAGTCAACATATGTGCGTAGAGTTGGTTGCAATGTTTTGGGGATATGGAACGTCGTGGTAACATAATGCTTGGGCAGCGATTTGGTGGATTGCATGGTTCAGTTTTAGCATATGGTTGTAACGATAATAAAGAAGATAACAACTGTAATGATGGCTGAGGAGTCGAATCCGTTACCCATCCTCTCGCTAAACGCTTAAATAGAGGATGCTGGCCACATTAGAGGGGACAGAGGGAAGAGAGTGTTAGAGCATAGAGCTTCGTTTTTCTATATGAGAAACTTGGGGAGTTGCTGTGAAGTACATAGACGCTGTTCTTTTTTTTTGAAGTCGACATTCTCTGTTATAATTTAGCTTTCTTTGCCTTTCGAAAGGCTACTTGTAATTTCCAGAAGAGAGGTCTTAAAGACTTCGCACAACATTCTGTTACAGTTTCTGAAGTTGATTTTAAAACCATTTTTGTACCATTTTAAAGAGATTAATTGGATCGGTACCCATTGGAGAGGGACCCGGAGACGTAGCCCAGTGGAGGGGGTGAACTCCGTTATCAACTTCTGTCTGTGACTCTCTGATTCTGTGTTTCTTCTTTATATCTGTTTACCAGTTTCGTTGTTCTCAGTTCGTTTTCTCATTCCTGTTGCAGTTGCTGTTCTCTTTCTGTTTTAGCTTGGTTTTATTACAGTTTGCTGTTCATTTCTGTTTCTAAGCATTTATTTGATGTTAATGTTATTCCAGGAATTAAGTAAACTGATTAAACGCATTCTTTAAATAAACTTTTAATACACTCAAGTTGAGATCCGACGGATCACCCCATCACCATGACATGTATGACCAAGGACCCCATCATCAAGGTGTCATATCATCATCAAGCTCATCCTGGATCATCATCCACAAGCAACCGAGTGTGTCTAAGTGTCCAAGTGCCATCATGCCACCATATAAGTGTGTGCCAAGCCTTTCTCATTCCCTATGGCCATCTCCAAGAGTTCTCGGACTCCATCAAGTCGTCAATAACCATGTAAACCACAAATGGCCACAAAATGGGTCATTTGGCCCATTTCATGTTCCAAAGGCTTCTTTATCATGCCAAGGGGCTTCATGGGCTTCTTCAACCACACAAGAGGACCTCCAAGGGTCAAGATCCATCATGTTACCTCATGTGGGGTTTACAAGCCTTCTCCTAGGGTACCGTGACCTCATCAAAGCATAAATGACCACATAATGGGTCATTAATGCTTCTCCAACTCATCAAGGGATTCTTCATCGTTCACAATGGATTTAACATCATCACCAAGGTTTTCATCAATATCAACAGGGTCTTCAGCATCATCAACAAGGTGGTGGCTCTAAGATCCAATCCTTGTGGGTTCAAGGACCTTGCAGGACTCCACAAGGTGCTCCAAGGCACAACCCATATCTGTAAGGGCTCCAAGGAACTGGATGTGAGGGTACTAGGATAATCCATACCTATGCACTGCAAGAGTGACTTGGTGGCATCAATAAAAACCTGAGGGGATAATACAAGTCCCATGGTGGCATCAATGACAATTCAATCAACAATCTCCCCCTTTTTCTTTGATGAAAACAACTCATGCTCCCCCTGTGAACATGCTCCCCTTTTGTCTTTATCTCTTCCCCTTTGGCATCAATGGAAAAGGGTGACCACATATCTGCATCTAAAGGTACTTATCACTACTCCCCCTGTCAATATGCACGATCCTAGGACCTTTCTATATGCTTGGAGTATCCATCCTTTCTCCTTTGAGTGCATCCTCCAACCTTACGAACTCAAGGTGTGTTAAGGTATTTGAGAGACCTTAATATTGGCTTGCCATATGGAATCCATTCTCCCTGCACTGATCAACCTTTCCTATCTATAGCTGCTTCATCTTCTTCATCCATACTTTCTTCTTGGCATTTGTCTTTTCAGCATTTGTTCCTTCATCTTTATTGGATTTCCTTGTTGCGTTGTATGAGAAACTTCTCATGGATTGTTTCCATGTACTCCAACAATCTTGAGCATTGTGCCCAAAGCCACTGTAACCATAACATCTCATCGTACGACAATGTGCAGCAATGTGACCAACATGGTTTCATTTCCAACACCTGACTGAGTTGTTGGAACTTCCAACACTTCTTTGATCAATTTCATTCCTCCATACCTAAGAGTGTCCCTGACTGTAGGCCTTTGTCTTCTGATCTTCAAATATTTTTGTATTGGGCTTCTTCCAAGGTTCACTGGTTCTTCTTGTTGATGTGTATGAAGGACTCCTCCTTGGTTGACTTCTTTGAATTGCACATTCTTGGGCTTTGTGACCAAACCCACTACTACAAGTGTAGCAATAATATGTCCAGCTTGATTACATGTCAAACATCTAACTTTGTCATAGGGACTTCCAACACTTCTTCTACAATCCAATATAGCCTTACGACCAAAGTTAGAACAAGAGAAACAATAACCATTAAATCCATTTTCAAGTTGTGATACTTTGGTTCCATCTTGGAATTGTTTCTTTTATGAGCTTGCTTTGAGCAATGGGCCTAACTCCTTGATGCATACTTGAAATTCCATAGTTTTTGTTGTCATTTGCAGGTGCATGGGGAGAATCCTTGGAAGATGATGGAACTTCCTCTAGAGTCTTGGGAGAGCAAGTGTTAGCTTTAGATTTGTCTCCCTCCTTGTAACCAAGACCACTCTTGTCAAATGGAGATCTTTGGAAATCCAAGATCGTATCTAGTACAACTGAACTGTCCTTGAACTTGACAAAGGCATTAGTCTTTTCACCTTTCTTCCTGAGACCAACTACCTCCATTTCTAGCCTTTGGATTGTTTGCTCCTTTCCTTCCAACTGATTCTTAATATTTATTCTATGCTCTTGGCTTCCTCTAGCTAAGTCTTCAAATCATGATTGGACTTTCTAGTTTCTTAAATATCTTTTGAGTCTTCCCCGGGCTCTTCTTTTTCTTCCTTTTGACTGATAAACTCAGCCTTTAGTCGTTCAACTTCAACATCCTTGTCTTCCAACTGATCTCACAAGTATGTATCCTTGTGTTTGAGCTTCATAAGAAATACCCTCATTGGCATGGTCTTCTGCTGATATTCATTCAAAGACTCCAAGATTCTCCTTTTGAACCTTGTGAATTCACTATGGTTCATATTTACTTTGTTCAAGACCCAATTTACTTTGAGATCAATATTTATCAAAGTGAGATGTATCTCATGTGCAACCTTTGATAGATCTTCATCATCTTCTGCAAGAACCTTCTCAATTTCATCACACATGTTATCATTACAATGAAAAGAATCCATACCTTTACTGGAGTCCATTGTTTGCTTTTCTTCTTCTTGATTGACCTCTTCCGGAGGCTTGTCTTTTGATTCCTCATCCATCTTTCCAGTGTCTAGTCTTCCCTTTTGATACTCTCTCTCCAACTTGATCTAAAGGTATTTAGCTGAAGTGTACTCCCCTACACCTTATTTTACTGAGCTAGGAAGTCCATCCATGAGGAGCTTCAAGGTTGTAGCATTGTCGTTCTTTACTTCTTTCCATGCAATTGCCTTGCCCTTATTATTGGATGGAGTGGGAGGATTGATCACAATCTCCCAAACACCAAAATTCTTCAGATATGCTTTCATCTTGCTAAACCAATCGAAATATTCTATAACATCAAGTACAGGCACATCTTTGCTTGATGACTATGTTTTTTACTCCATTGTGTGTCCACGGATCTCCTTCAATCTTGCAAGGCTTGTGACAAGGGTCAGCTCTGATACCAATTGTTGGACACAATGGCCACACTAAGATGGGGGGTGAATCAATGTGTGAGCGGTTTAAACCCTTTTAAGCCTTCAATTAATCAATCATAGTTTATCAAGCATTATATTATCAATTACATCATCAACTTCAACAACTAAATTAACCATGAGTCATAAGCACAATAATCATATCAAAGAGAGACACAATAATATATGTAATGTGAGCTTTATTTATGGTAATGGAAGACTTCAATATTTGTGATTACAATCAACACCAATTGATGAAAAGAGCACCAACTCTTATAACAAGACCCTGCTTGGTTTTCTCAGCTCCAACTAAGAAAGGGTTGAGGATCCCAATCCTCAAGTGCAAGACTCATTTTGCAATATTGATGTCAATCTCTGATTGTCATCAATCTGCTTCTCAAACATCTATATGTATCAACCTCTTCTCATCAACCTGTGCTTGTCAATCTGCTAAAGAAGCCACATGTGTCAAGTTTGTTGCTGTCATACCACTTTTCATCTCATCATCATGTATTTTGTTTCCATGTCAATACTGTCATATCTTCTTGTCATCAAGATGTCTGCTGATACAAGAGACACTGCTGCCACTCGATCAACAACTTCTCTTCTTGCAAGGATCTACTAAAAAAACTAGCTCAAGAATCACATCATCCCAATACAACAAGAAATTTTCCCATACATTGTTCATGTACATCATCGTACACTTCATCATACACAGTCACTAATATGCTTTTTACTGATCATTAAGTACACATCATCATAGTGTGTCATCAATTATGCATCATCATGGTGTATGAGTCATCATCACATCATATCATGCAGCATTGTCATAGTGTGTACATCAAGTATAGGAGTGCATCATCACATCATAGCATGCATGCATCATAGTTTATAGGAATGCATCATCATAACATCATCGTAGTATTCCTCATATATGCATAATCATCATAGAATATAAATCATAGTGGATTTACTTCACACATCACTATACATATAAATATTCCACTGTATATCATTGTACAGTCATCATTAGATGCTTTGACATCATACAACTGTCACAACTAATTGTACCTCATTGTTGACATATGTATATGTAACATAGTCATCATACATCATTAAAACGGGTGTCATAAAGATATTAGTGTTGTATACATACCATCATCTCGGATCTGTGGAGGACTTGGACTGATGCACCAAGCATTAACCTTGACTTTGCATATACCAAAACTTTGGATCAGCTTACAAAATTGGACTTCGTGTCTATATTTGGAATACCTTCAACCAATGCCCAAAACTTGAACTGGTATACAACCTTTTAGGTATGAATATATGTTTGGATTGTGTATGTGTGTCATAGAATTACCCAAAGAAGAAAAACCAAAGATTGATTATAACGGTTGCTGCTGAAAAAATTCACCTCGCCTGAATTTCCTTAGTGGCTTCTACAGTCCCTATACTCAATCAACCTCTACGAATTGTTTTTACCTTAGTCAATTTTCCTTCACCATAAAAATTCGGGACTGTGTAGGAATTCAAATATTGGGTTGTGTGCTTAGAAGAGACCCCAAAACAAGTGTCAAAGCTAGGGCTGAGTGTGCTTGGAAGAAGCCCTAAAACCAGTCATAAGAATTATACGCAAAAACAAGTCAAAATTGGATTGTTTACATGTTTTGTAATGAATGGAAGATAACCCCAACCATTGATCATCACCTTGGACTAAGAAATACTTCGGGACTGTTCATTTCAGTGCTTGGATTGTCACAAATATTCATAAAAAAATCTGGACTGTGGAAGTTGTTAGAATAGCAGCAAAACACAAACTTTATCCTATGGAAATTCGGAACTGTTCAGTAGCAACAAGAAGAAGTTAAACCCCAAAAAGATTGTTCTCCTCTGGAAAATTTGGGACTCTCACATAAAGGAATATTATAAAAATTACACCCAAAAGACAAACTCCCATCTACTGTAACCCTCGGATCTGAGGCTGCCTTAGTTCACACCATCACGTTAGTCCACGAGTTTTTCTTCACTCCGTGAGTTTTTCTTCTTCTTAATTATTGATTTTTTTGAGTGTGCGAGCTTTATATACCTTTTTGGTGTTGACAAAAGAGCTAGAAGTGGGGTTGATTTTAAGGTCAACAAAGTATTTTTATTATTTTTATTTTTATTTGTTGTTTTTGTTGCACAAGACTTTAATGGTCAACCTCAATGGTCATCATGTCTTAGGGTTTGTTGTAATTAACCCAAGACTTCTTCAAAATTCAAACACAAGTACTAAAGAGTGGGGTGTCCTCCACATCGTCATCCAAGGGTACATCAAGGAACCAAGGACCCTTAGTCAAGGGTATGCACATGACCTCAAGATCAAGCAAGTGTGTCCATCACATCTTCCAAACCAAGGGTGTAGCAAGTGTCCAAGTGCTATCATGCCACAATAAGCATGGGTTCCATGACACACGCTCCAAACATAAGAGAACCATCAAGTCCAAGGACCCCATCACCATGACATGTATGACTAAGCAACCCATCGTCAAGGTGCGACATCATCATCAAGCTCATCCTTGATCATCATCCACAAGAAATTGAGTGTGTCCAAGTGTCCAAGTGTCATCATACCACCATATAAGTGGGTTCCAAGTCTTTCTCATTCCCAAGAGCCATCTCCAAGAGTTCTCAGACTCCATCAAGCCATCAATAACCATGTAAACCACAAATGACCACATAATGGGTCATTTGGCCCATTTGGTTTTCCAAAGGATTTGTTATCATGCCAAGGGGATTCATGGACTTATTCAACCACATAAGAGGACCTCTAAGGGTCAAGATCCATCATGTTACCTCCTGTGGGGTTTCCAAGCCTTCTCCTAGGGTACCATGACCTAATCAGAGCATAAATGACCACATAATGGGTCATTAATGCTTCTCCAACTCATCAAGGGATTATTCATCGTTCACAATGGCTTTAGAATCATCACCAAGGTCTTCATCAATATCACCAGGGTCTTCAACATCATCAACAAGGTGGTGGCTCCAACATCCAATCCTTGTGGGTTTAAGGACCTTACAAGACTTCACAAGGTGTTCCAAGGCACAACCCATCTCTGTAAAGGCTCCAAGGCACTGGATGTGAGGGTACTGGGATCATCCATACATGTGCACTACAAGAGGGACTTGGTGTCATCAATGACAACCTGAGGGGCTATTGCAAGTCCCATGTTGGAATCAATGACAATTCAATCGACAGTTTTTTCCATATGTTGCATGAATCATTGAATTATGAGGGAAAATACAAAACAAATGGATCTTGAATGACCCTATTCTCTTTTGTCGACCTTTAATATTTAATTTAGTAAAAGGATTAAAGTCTCTTTGTGGATTTGAAATAGAAAATAGCGATGCCCAAAACGCCAAACAAGGAACCATGCAATGGAGTAACATGATAAGGCTGCAACTTGCAAAGGTTTTAAATATTTAAAACTAAAAACCCACTATAATGATAACCCAGTTTATAACTTTATATCACACCTAGAAGTTGAACAACAATTTTGAGTATGGATATAAAATCTAGGTCCAAAATAGCAACCATTTAAGGAAGACCAACTACTAAGAATATGGGTGATAGTGTTTAGTACCATTTAGTAGAGTTACACATGTCCCATAACTTAATATGAAAAGTCTAAGAACTCAAATTAGAGTGAAACCTAGAAAGTATTTGAAAACCCAACATGAAATGCAATGTGGTTCAATGTAAATTTACAATTTCCATATGTACAATGGGTTTGTTAATGGAAAGATCTACTCATGACAAGGTAGAGATATGAGAACAACTAATGTAAATAGAGCATTTAAGCAACATGCAAGTAAGTGAGACAAATTGTATGAATAGAGAGAGGTGATGGAGAGGAAGGACAAAACCAAAACACCCTTGACTTCACTATCAAATAATAAACAAGCATTCAAAAAAATAGTTAAAAATTGTAAGAACAAGTAGTTACTTGGGTATTGCTTCAAATGGAGAAGTCTATACCTCCTACAAAACTCAATCAAGATGTCTAAACCTACATTTAAATCCTATAAAACTTCCCATTCCATGCTTTTCTCCAAAATAGGGCCTCAACGAATATTCCAACAACAACAACTACATCGTAGAAGCAAAAGATTGAATACTTAATGTTAACAAGTTAATACTAAGAGCTACAAGCCAACGTTGAAGTTTTTGAAGAAAAATGTGTTGCATAAGCTCCAACCAAGTGAAAAAGAGAAGTGAGGTGATATGAATAACCTAACCAATGGAAAAGTCTACCAATAAAAATTCTCATTGTTGGATCAAATTTGAAATTGTACAACCAACCACACAATCAAATGTATTGTTGAAGGTTTAATGCAATTATGAAAGAGGAGTGGGAGAAACATTGCTCCTTTCAATAACACACTGCAACATAGAACCCTGGGGCCCCCATAAGATATAGAAACTTCACTTTTATTCAAGGTGACCCAAACAAATGTTAACATTGAAAATTAATATCTTCTTATTCATGCATGTCTCAAACCTTGATACAATTATGTGTGCAATAAATTACAAAGTTTTAAAAAAGTTTCAGGAATGAGAGACATTTTCCATGATCTATAATTGAGGGTCACATCACCTAATCATTAGTTATGAAAAAAATACCTTCTCAAGGTTTTCCATGTACAAATTAAACCACCAAAACATAAAAACTCTAGACTTTTATGTGGGTCCAATCACAACAATGGTAATAATCGAGATTTCACAATATGATTTTGATTGTATTTTAAGGCTAGGTTTAAGTTAACACTTGCGGAAATAAATGCTTGAAACCACATCAGCTTTCCGATTCAAATATTGATGCAATATTAATGTTACACCGAGAATACTCATTAAAATACCAAATATGTTATGGGCCAAATTCCCCCCAAAAATATAAAAATAGAATGAAGTAACTCCATTCCTTATAATGATAAAAACTAAATGAATAAGAAGCCTCTTTAAGTGGGAATACTCATTTTCCAATATATTAAATGCACAAGATGAGATGATCTATAAAACTAGGTCTTCTGGGTATATAGAGGAGATTAATGGTACAATTACAATTACAATGCAGGCCTTCAATAACAAATAAACACAACACTTATATAGTAATAGAAATATAATATCACAATATGTAGAAATTAACATGCCCCTCCCCTTCAAACAAGTGTTGTCCTCAACACATAATGAATTTTGGATGTTCTACATCAAGAACTCATCTTCCCATGTTTCCTCTTCTATTGGTAGGCTCTTCAAATTTATTAGGTACTTAGTGATTGCTCAATTACATAGTTTCTTGATTTGTGTTTCAAGGATTGTTTCAGGTTGTAGTATAAGTTTCCCTCTTCACCAGTCTTTGATAAATATAGTCTAAAATGGGATATTGTCGCCAATTACTTTTCTTAAGAAAGAAATATGGAAGATCAAATGTACACATGTGGACAGAGGCAATTCCAATTTGTAAGCCATATTTCCAACCTATACAACACCTTATAGGGACCATAGTTGTAATACCCCAATTGTTAAGCCTTGGATTTATGATCCTGTTAGAATTGTTGTGCCATTATATCTTCAGAGCAATGAGTGCAATCATATTCTTAATAATCATGCAATGAAAAGGAATGAATAATACACATTGAACAAATCAAATCTCATGGGAAACAGATAAGTATTCTCAGATAATTACAATATAAGCTTAATTAATCCCAACAGCATACAATGGTGTTACATAAAGGAGAATTTGAATCATGAGAGATGAATTCGAATCTACCAAGTCAAGATTAACTGCATGGCTAACTAGAAGTGTCTAAATCACTATCGTAGTTCAACATGATAGCTCCAGATGTCTAATCCAGTCTCTCAATCAGTTACAATCAATTAAACCAGTCTAACCGCAGTGGTAGGTGAGAAGTAGGTGAGAAATAGTGCATTCCCACATGCAGCCATGCATAACTGGCACTTACTGAACTGGAGGATATCTAATTGAAGCATAACTAAAATTGACTATTCACCAACTTCCAACAACTGAAGGAGGCTGGTGCCGACACTCCCAGTGGCTCCTAAAATGTAGGGATTGGTCTAGGAGGTGCCTAAACTAATGCATGAAGGTGCAGTCAATTCTAGTTAGCCTTTATCGGTGTTCCCCACACTCTAGTGACTAGTACATGTGGCCCCAATAGGTGAAGTGTACCTAATGGTACTAGTGGACCCAATAATAAATAAATGACTCCTACGTTAGGAAAATATAATCTAATAGACCGTTTGGACAAGGGAGTGTTACGGAGAGAAAATTCCTATGGCTTGGGGTGTACCACAACAGACAGCTAGACCTGAGAAATCAATCCCTTCCCAATATGCAAGAGAAACCAAACATCTAACACTAAAGGATCTTGAATCATACCTTATTCTGGACGGTTGAAGTAGATCCTCATTGAGCTTTTTCCAATCCCGCTTGCGCTAGCAATTTGCTCTCAACAACAACAAACAAGACAAGCATGCTATATAATATGGTGTTATATATACTCTAGCATATATAATCAGCAATGTATAATCAATTAAACATATCCATGGATTAAATATTCATTCAAATGAACATTATTGGACAGGAAAATATATTTCTATTAATCAAATCATAGATTACACAAGTGACAACCTCTGTCGGCATGTCTACGAACCAGAGAAACTGATTCCTCCACCTGGGCCTCCACCACCTCAATCCTCCATCTCTCGATAGCAAGCTCACAAGCAAAGGCAAGATTGGGAAGAACACAAAGTGATCCAAAGGGACAAAGGGATGCAGACTCAAGTATATGCAAGCTACGGAAACAATGGACTATAGTTTCCTTGCTCTTCAATTCCTCCCCTTCAATGTATCCAAGAGGTTCCTTATATATCACTCCAAAGGGGTAATGGAGGGTCAAATTCGAGCGATCTAGAGGCATATGGAAGGCCAAGAGTCAAGTGGTTCGGACACACATCAAGGAAAACTCCAAAAATATTTGGATTTATGCACGCATCCCGATGTACACGGGTTTGAGGTCAAAAGTCACGTATACACACGAGTATGGGATTAAAAGTTGCGTACAACAATAAACAGGTGTTTTTAGGGACAAAATTGGAAACATAAAAGTACAATATCATTCCATGGGGTCCAAAGAGTCTGCAGAGGGACATGGAAGGCCATAAATATGTGATCAACCATGTGTGGTAAAATCAGCTGTAACAGATGCCCCCTAATGTGTGAGGTCATAGGGGTAACATGATGGGCGAAATACATTATAAAATCCATCCCATAAGTGGAGTGATGAAGAAATAGGTGGAAGAACCATCCATCCATCAATATAGTACAATAATCAGTCTCTACATATGACTGCAAACATATAGCAGTCTCGGATACATAAGAGTACAATGACCATGAATAGGCATGATATAAAAAATGTGACATGTGTGGTCATTGTAACATACAATATATAATAGATCAGAATCTCCATGATGAAGATATACAATGGATCAAGATCTCCATAAAAGATGAAGATATACAATGGATCAAGATCTCCATAATGGCTGAAGATATCTGACATACATTGGAATCAAATCATGAGAGCTGAAATCTCATGAACACTGGCACGATTAAGGAGGTAGCATATGTGGAATGCCACCAAACTGGAAAGTCTTCTACACAAAACACCACGAGTACATGTCCTACTATGTGAATAGAGGTGTCGAGGTCAAACATAGTAGTCCATTGTCTGATTGCCAATCATTAATTTATACTGTTAACAGACGCGAGATCACCCACCGATAATGAAAATGGGAATCAAGGTACTAGAGTGCAATCTAACAAGTGTGAATAGATGTGTTGAGGTCAAACACTTGGAAGAATCCATCGATTAGGGGACATTGATGTATTCCCAAAACTTTCGATGCCAAGAGAACCTACCACTGATGATTGTAAGTCTCAAGGCACTCAAATGACTCTAGACTCCTATCCCAGAATAAATGATCTGAATTCGATGGGATGGAATCCACTAGAAGGAGGGAATTAAGGAATCCCCCATCAAAGAACACAAGTTACTCATCAATGCTGTATAATGTGGAAGGACTCAAACAAGAGGTGCATGAACCAGTAACAGTACTGAGAATGGCCAACATGCAAAGTCAATACAACTAAGGAATGGCTGACTCAGGATTCAAATTCCTTCGAACAAGAGCATAAAGGAAAATGGTGACTAAAGATAAGCATCGTAGACTCAATATGCAAACTGGGGCATCTTTGTGACACAGGAGGAATCAACAAAGGTTCCATAGGGACTGGAAGCTTAACCAGTCAGTGGAGATAAACTCAGAGTAATGAGTATAGCTCCTAAAGTCAAACTAATAACCCAACCAACAGATGTGATATATAGTGCTATGTTTGAAGGAAACACGACTCGACTGCTGCCAAAGATAACATCTTTTCTTGTCTAGCTTTTTGGTTTTTTATTTTTTTGGACTTTTTCAAATATTTTGAAAATCTTGAAAAAGAATAAAAGTTCTTTATAGTTACAAATCTAGGAGGAGACGAGTGTCAGGGGTCAAACAAGCTAGTTCCAAGTAGTGGAACATACCTATGCTCAATGCAAGGAAACATATGTAGGATAACGACACTTGGGGTAAGGTCCCCTCCCAGTAAAAAATGGGGAATCAAGCTGCAAAAGATATGTAAAAAGGATCTGCTTGGCTAGACGTGAGACAAGCTCGGGCTATATGGCTGATAATCAAAGTCAGGGAAGCTGACATAAGGCTCAATAAGGCAAGAAAAAATCATGATAATGCAATTACAACTTGACATATACAAGGGAGTCCCAAGGGAATGGACAGCATAAAGTTCAAGAGGAGTATGAATCTCTTGCTCAAAGTCATGGCGGTACTATACAAAGGACTCCCACATCCTAAAGGAGGAATGTCAGCATGGGCACCAAATGCAAAACAGGATCTAACTAGGGTACCCATGTATGGGAAAGCTCTACCATTCACATCATGTCGCTTCTAAAAGCAACAAGAAGGTTCTGTGACAAGATGGAATGGGTTCGTACCTAGGGTTAAGATGAAATGGTCATAAGGTTATGCAAAATGCAGGCGGATGTGAAAACCTAACATATATGCCAGTTTAGACATAATACCTAAAATAGGCACGAACAGGTCGAAGACACGGTCAAACCGCACTCAAAACGGGCTCTTACAACATCAAATTAGTTCAAACAGTCCAAAACGGTTAGAAACGGTGAAAAACTATAGAAAGTGGGTAAAAATTTCAAACTTTTTCTATAAAATAGTGAAAATTTTAAAATTTTCATACCATTTTGAAATTTTACCCACCATAGTGCATTTGAGCTTAGAACTCCATAAGCGAATTTCGGGAGCATCGTTCGGCAGAATCCCTCTACATTTGATCTAGGTAAATTCCCTTCCCCCTCTCTCTCATTTTGATATAAAATTTTTCAATTTTCATGGTCAATTTAATTTTTGGGGCCATCCCAACTTGGGCTTTTCATCCCACACGAAAATCGGGCATTTTTCTGCATATAGGGCTTACCATACATGGAAAATGCCTCGAAACCCGTGTACATACGTAGTTGTTTTGAAGATAGTTGCATATAGGGCCGCAAACAAGGTTTTCATGGGGAAATAATGATAATTTTTTTTTTGTGTAGGATGGTACGAGAGTGGAGAGAGAGGGAACATGGTGATATTGAGGAAGTTGTTCAAGCTGATCTCATGGCTCAACAAGCATTACGGGCATGTGGATTATACAATTTTGGGTGTCTTGGAAGCTTGAGGGAAAAGCGAACACTACTCCAGCTGCTGGTAGATTACTGGGATCCAAAGTATGAAACTTTTCAGATAGATGGGATGTCGCTTAGCATTGAGGTTGAGGACATATATTTCATCAAAGGTTTGTCCCAACGAGGGGAGGTGGTGAACCTCTGATCTCATGGGCTAGGAGTCGGGTTGACCATAGATGACTACATTGCTGTGTACTGCCTTCCCAATATAGAGAAGGTTGGGAGTCAAATCCTGACAAACTAGATTAAGATTCTGGGGCTGAAATCCATACTCTTGGCCTTAGGCGGGATTGCAGGTTTGGCTTCACTCCACCAAGACTCACGACCAATGATGTTCTATGTAGTAGTGTATATGTAGCCTACAATATATGACTGGAGTACTACGCTGCTGAGCAACATGAAACAACAGCTCAGTGACTGCAAGATGGGAAGGGTGCGGAACTTCGTGTTTGATAGCATACTGAGCACATTCTTCTTTGAATGGGTTCCAGGGCTAAGCCCTAGAGTAAACATTGCTCCACATGGAGTCCGGGATCTAGCTCAACAACGCTGGGCTAATTTCATGCGTAGACCGGGAGGTGGAAGGGTGGCTAACCCCTACCCAGCAGAGTTCTTTCCATGGTGGCAGAGACAGCTCATCGCCATAGATGACTATCCTTATGTAGGGATTGACTTCCGCGATGATCCAGACATGTCCCTACCACTAGGAGCAGCTTATAGAGACATAGGTAACGAATCCCAAACCCACTTTTAATTTTTGAATTATTTAAATTTTTTGTGTTTTTTGATATATGAAATGAAAAGATATGTTTTTGGTGTGATGACGCATAGTGACACTCTATCATGTATATGTAGATGTAGGACCACGACGACTAGATGTATTTCCTCATCATCGACAGAGGGGAAGAGGTTATGAGATCATGGGTACGGATGCAGAGCAGACGCTCCACAGCATTCACACGAACTTTGTTCAATTGACACAGAGAGTACCCATGGCGCAAGTCAAGGAATTTCCTAAGGCCATGCAGTGCTAGGTGGTTGGAGTACCACGAGCATGGGTTCGATTGTTTCGCTGGATAGCTAGAGCCGTAGTGTGTTACCATGAGCAACACCCTCCTCCACCTCAGGCTTAGAGACCTGGGTGTATATTTTTTGTATGACTGTGTAGTATATTTCAGTGGCTTGAAAGCCCCAATTTTGTATTTGACACTTATGTATTATGACGTCACTTTTTGGACTTAATGAATTTTTTTATGATGATCAATTATTATTATATTTACATGAGTAAAATGTGTTTGTGATATTATTATGGTATGTGAAACAAATGCCAATCTAACACATAGTTAGCATATGAATCAGCAACTTGATTAAAATTTCTTGGAACATGAATGTATGTTATACTCTCAAAGTATCGTTCTAGCAATCTAACACGCAATAATCTTCGTAATAATGTCAGACCCCCAATNAGCAACTTGATTAAAATTTCTTGGAACATGAATGTATGTTATACTCTCAAAGTATCGTTCTAGCAATCTAACACGCAATAATCTTCGTAATAATGTCAGATCCCCAATACAATACAAGCCATTAAGTTGTGAAACCACTAACTAGGAATCAAGACGTACCTCAAGAGAATGAACACCATGCAAAATGGCATCACGCAATAACTCAATAACGGCACTATATTCAGCAACATTGTTTGATGAAGGTCGTAAACATACGCCTCCTGAAGACAATACTTGACCCGTAGGAGTATAGATCACCCAAGCATCCAAAGATGAGTTTTGAGTGTGGCGGCTAGCACCATCAGCGAATCCTATGTAAACAGAAGACTCCATTGACATCTTCCATAACAAAAGAAAGCTAATCAACAAACCAGATCACCATAAGAAAACCTAACTATGCAATGCAAAACTGTACAATAATATACAAAAATCATCCCTGGCTGAAGATCATTCATATTATTTTTTGAGATAGATCCCATTTCTCGGCTCCGCCAAGGTTGTCCCTTCATAATCAACTAGCTCATAGGAACCTTTCTCTAAGACACGCTTAACAATGTAAGGACCATGCCACATGGGATTAAACTTTCATGCCCCCAAGGGTTCCTTATCTTGATCCCACAAAATTACCAAGTCACCTTCACTAAACCTCCTAGGATGGACAAAATTATCATACTAAACCTTAACACGATGCTTTTTAACCTCTAGAGACACTAAGGCATCTCGTCGCTGCTCTAAGTGGACCAAACGCTCTTCCAATGTGGAATTTTCTGGTAAAAGCTCCACAACTAGCTTCAAAGAAGGGATTTCACATTCAACCAGTAATACTGAATCCACACCATGCACAATATGATAGGGAGAAAAACCGGTGGTAGTCTTAACCGCGGTTGTATAGGCCCACAAAGCAGGATACAACATGATATGCCAATTATTCTTGCTATGTGCGATGGTTCATTGGAGAATGGACTTAAGTGACTTTTTCACTGTTTCAACTTGTCCATTCGCTTGAGGGTAATAAGAAGAGGAGTGCTCTTGCTTATATCCTAACTTGGAAGCCAACTCTTCCATCATTTTGTTCTGAAAGTGTCTGCCATGGTCAGTGACAAGCTCTTTCGAAATGTCAAATTGGGTGATAATCTGGTTAAATACAAAATGCGCGACTGTCTCACCGTCGGATTTCACTGTGGGCATAGCCTCTGCCCATTTCGTGAAGTAATCGACAACCATAATAATATGATGGTGCCCCCCAACCAAATCTAGGTTGCAATCCATAAAATCAAGCCCCCACTTGGTGAAGGGACCAGCGGTGACAATAGGATGCAAAGGGGCTGGACGCGAGCGCATATTACATGCAAACACCTAGAAAGGGTGGCACTTCTTGATTGCATTAACGTAATCTTTAAAGATGGACAACCAAAAATAACCCGTTCTTAAGATTTTTTTGGCTATAGAAATCCCAGATAAATGACCACCACACACACCTCCGTGGCAATCATTAAGCACGACCTCAACCTCATCATGATTTAAACAACGACGTAAAATGGAATCCACCCCACGACGGTACAAAGTATCATCCACTATGAGGTATTTCTTTGCTACATGCCGTAGTCGTCACCGCTCATCCCGTGAGAGGTGAGTAGGGACCTTCAATGTTTGCAAATACACGATAATATCCCCGTACCACTGTTGGAGACATTTACCTTCATACTCACTCCTTCGGTCAAATTGGCCTAGTTAAACCACTATCCTAAGTTTAATTGACATCAGTGGAGCATTAATTACCATCATCCCAGTCACTCCCACGCCTACCTACAGTCAAGGAGGCTAACTTAGCCTTTCCTACAGTCAAGGAGGCTAACTGGAGCACTCCAGGGGTGATCTATGTGACATTCATGCACCTAATTGCTAACTGGTGGTTACTTTCAGTTCAACCAATCAGTTACAGTCAGTTAAGGCGCCTCCATGCATTAATTATATTATTTAATGATTATTTAATATTATTTTAATGAACTGGAGTGAACAAGGCGCCTTCACCAACTTCTGATGGTCAGTTCAGCTTCAGTTAACCTCATCAGGGTTTATTGGAGTCATGCAGTACTAGCACTTGATGATTGGATTGCTATGACATGTGTTTGATCTCCTTCAGTTGAGATTCAGTCATTTATTGCACTCCAACTTCAGTTAGGGTTTGGTGAGTCAATTAGGGTTTTGGTCAAGTGGTTAACTGAGTGAGATTGCATGGGAAAGAGTCAGTTAAGCTAGACTCACTCATTGAATTCAAATTGTCCCTTAGGTATTCGAATTCTTCATTGAGTTAAGCCATTGCTCATGCATGGTATTGTAATCCTTTATTGTTCATATAATATACAGAGAGGAAACCTATTTTGGTATTCCAGGTATTTCCAATTATTGCTAATTCATGTGTATTTTGTCAATTATTCTTTGATGATTTTGATTCCTAGTTCCTAGATCATGTGTAAGAATTAATATGGTATCAGAGCATGCGGCGGGATGAAGATCAATCTCTCAAGAACAAGATTTTTGACAGATTTCTCCATGAAATTTGAGCAATAGCTCAAGAATCCAGCACTGCACCAGAAGCCAAGGCTTACCACTCAATATCCCAAGTAAAGAACTTGTTGATCAAGCTTGCTTGATTGACTATGCTGGGTGTGATGAAAGCCTAAATGTGTAGTCTGTCCGACCTTACTGTGCCTTTTTGTTTTGATTTGCAGGTTTTATCAGGTACAACTTCGAATGGACTCAACAATCCCTCCTCTCACCCCATTCACAAGCTATTCGGAAATGAAGTTGAAGATGATTGCATATCTCAAGAGACGAGGTCTCTATGAGGTGTCTATTGGACTTGGAAAAGAGTCTTATGAGAATGAGAATGACTGGCTAAATGACAGTCACAGAGCTTTTGGATCAATAGCTTTGGCCCTTGATGATAACTTGTACTTTGTTATTGATTTTCCTGGATACCCAAAGGAACTCTGGACACAATTGGACAGAACCTTTGGCAAGAACAATGAGGATCATAATAGTACTTTGGAGATTACAGCCAGCACCACAAGAGTTCTTCACTCAAAATTCTCAGCCACTACTCTCTTTGATGAAGTTGTTCAAGATGAAGATGAAGCAGAATCTTCTAAACATTCAATTCGAATTGAAGAAAGTCTCCATGAAGTGACTCCTTCTCCTGATGCTCCGGAAGTTCATGAGATCTATGATATCTCATCTTCTCATATTTCTGAAATGGAAGAAGACATTCAAATCTCTGATATTGAAGAAAAACTCTGCTGCACTTCCATGCAAACATTCACCGGTGATTTTCCTTTGAATTCTGTGCAAAATTTACCAGTAATTGCTTCCGAAAGTGAGGAGAAATTTGAATTTTATTCCTCTAATGTTGCTGCTGGTGTGAAAATATGTGATACCTTGGATATTTTGGACGAAATATCATATTACCAGAGTGATCCATTCGCTCCCCATGATCTATATCTTTCAGCAAATTCTTGCAGGATTGCATGCACCAAAATTCAGAATTTTGAAGAAGAAGAAAACTGTGCATCCACCGTCTCGGTTGACCATGATTTTGGATCTGATATGAACCTTATTGGATATGATATGATCTTATTTTTATCTGATCTGAGATTTATTGGTTCAAAATTTCAGGTTCATAAACCTTCAGTACTGCTTGTAGCTATTCTCATCAATGGTGTGAAGAAACAAGTACCGCAAGTCTCCTACAAAACTGCTGCTGGGGATTTGATTTCAATTCATAGTTTTGGATCTGTTGTGAACTTATTTAGATCTGATTTACATTCTGATTTGATATTATTTTTTTCATATTTTAAAATCCAAAAGCTTTCAGTCATGCTTGTAGCTGCTCTCACCAATTCCGGTGTGAAAAATCAAGTACCGCAATTCTTCTTCAAATTTGCTTATGGGGATTTGGTGTTAGTTTCCTCCTGTGAGGTTGCTGATATTTTATTTTGTGAATAATTAGATATTTATAAAGCTATATCAGATTATGGAGCTCAAGCATTCTCTCTCCAGAGTCCCAGGGATTCTCTACCTTTGGTCACAAAATCATCTTCTCACAGAACTAGTAAAGAGGAAGACATTCTGCATCCGCATGGACACTTGCTCCTAATATTTGGGGATGATTTTACCAGTCATGGTTTGCTGTTCAAGGCTGAAACATATCAGTTTCTTGAGTGTTCCACACATGGTTCAAATCCTCAAGAACCTTTGCTCTCTCTTCAGATGATTTCAGTTGCTCTACATGGGTCCAGTTTTCACCGTGCAGTTGTTTATATTTCTGATCCAGTTGAGTGCATTGTTATTCTTCCAAAGTGGAAGATTCCTCCAGACATCTTCACCAAGAGATTTTCAGAAAAGAAGTTCACTTACCTCCGTTCACTGTTGGGGGTGAGTTCATCAAGGTGATCCAGACTACTTTCAGTGTTCAGCTTGAGGAGGGTTTTTTTCCCAATGGGTTT
>LPNX010858734.1:64215-100551 GCA_001517045.1 Pseudotsuga menziesii | reverse complement strand
CCTTCAGTTGAGATTCAGTCATTTATTGCACTCCAACTTCATTTAGGGTTTGGTGAGTCAATTAGGGTTTTGGTCAAGTGGTTAACTGAGTGAGATTGCATGGGAAAGAGTCAGTTAAGCTAGACTCACTCATTGAATTTGAATTGTCCCTTAGGTATTCGAATTCTTCATTGAGTTAAGCCATTGCTCATGCATGGTATTGTAATCCTTTATTGTTCATATAATATACAGAGAGGAAACCTATTTTGGTATTCCAGGTATTTCCAATTATTGCTAATTCATGTGTATTTTTTCAATTATTCTTTGATGATTTTGATTCCTAGTTCCTATATCATGTGCAAGAATTAATAACCACGGGTCCACAGTTGAGATGAGGAATATATTCTCATCGACAAAATAATCCTCATTAACCTCCTCTTCCTCCAAATTTGGGAAATATGATATGAGCTCAACAAAGATTAATGATTTCTTCAATTTTGCCGAAACGAACTCGAGATCAAACTCTTGCAAAATCACAATCCATTTATTATATTTTCCCCCAATCATCCTTCTAGTGAGGATGAACTGAAATGGATTGATGTGAGATACGACCAAAGTTTGGCGAAGGAGAATGTAATGTATCAAACGCTGAACCACATGAATTGTGGCTAAGGCTAGCTTCTCCACATGGGAATAACGAAGTTCCGCATCAATAAGGTTTTGGCTCAAAATAATATATGACATGCTCATGGAGCTCCTCATCGTCTTGAACCAATACCATACCAACCGTCTCCTAAGACGCAGCCACATAAATCAAGAAATCATGGCTATAGTCTGGTGGACTAAGCACAGGGGCCGTTGCTAAGGATTTCTTGAGAGCATCGAAAGACTCTTGGGCTTGCTCATCCCCAGTAAAAAGGGGTGTCCTTCTTCAACAGAAGCATGAAGCCTTTAGTCAAATTAGCGAAATTGACCACGAACCTTCACAAGAATTTCATCATACCTTGTAAAAATTGAAGGTGTTGAATGTTACACAGGGGAGACAATTCAAGTATTGCCTCAACCTTCAAGGGATCGACTCTAATACCCTCCTTGGAAACAATGAATCCTAATAAATGACCAACTTTCATGCAAAAGATGCACTTATGAGGATTTAAACGAACTTGATAATGATGACTTCTTTCAAACACTAATCGGAAATGGTAAGGATGATGCACTCTCAAACAAGAGTGAGCAGCAAGATCATCCAAATATACTTCAATAATAATTTTAAGACAATGAAAGATTAAGTTCATGACCCGCTGAAATGTAGCTCCAGCATTTTTAAGGCCGAAGGGCATCTTCCGATATGCAAAAGTTCCCTGAGGAAAAATAAATGCGGTCTTGTGTTGATCCTATGGATTAATTTGTATATGATTATATCCATAAATAAAATACCTCACTTCTCGCAAACTCATCCAAAGTTTGATCAATAAATGGTGTAGGGAAATTATATTTAGGACAGGATCGATTTAAATCATGGAAATCAGTGCATATTTGGATTGCTCCCTGCTTCTTATCCACCAGAACGGGATTTGAAACGCACTTCGTTAAGGGAATGTGATAGATAAAACCAGCTTTGAGCAGTTTCTCTATCTCGGCTTTAATGGCGAGTGCTTTTCTAGGATTCATGGCATGCAAACGTTGTTGAATTGGTTTTTCATTCGGATAGGTCTTGATTTCGTGTTCGACAATACGAGGGTCTATACCTAGCATTTGTTCATATGAACAAGTGAAAATATCACAAAACTCCTTAAACAACTCAGTATACTCTTTAATCTCATCGGGGGAACAATCCACCCCAATGTAGACATTCTGAATCTTACCAGGATCACGAGAAATATTGATAGGAATCGTTGGTGACAGGTTAGCCATGTTCCCTTCATCCATCTGACCAGGAGAGCTTAATGGGACCATGGGGCTACCAATTTTCTTGCTAAGAATCGCCCTAAATTCATCACACTCTAAACGATCAAGCTTAGGAAGGAAATACGATCTATGGTGCAACTCTTCCCAAGGTTGCTCAATCCTAGACGTGGCCTCAAGAATAGCTTCATCTGATGCAAAAACATCATCAAGGTAGTCGTGAGAGTGAGATGACTCTACTACCCATGTAGGAAGCACATAAGGGTCCTCCTCCCCCATCCGTGAAGAGGAAGGACTAGGCTCTACAACATGATCAATATTCACTTGATATGCCACCATTGTTGCAGGCAACGACACGTCTGTCTCGACAGGCATGCTCAAAGTACTCGGTGAAGGAAGAATCCAAGGATATTCTATATGGGTAGTGCGAAAGATACTGAATTCGACGAGGATGAAGCCCCACCAAGACTAGATCCAATCATAAGAATGGGCACAGGACAACTAAAGGTTCCCATGAGAGAAGGATACATACCCACACACACATTCTCAGTTACCGACTGAGAATGATCTATAATCGAGATAGAAGCTCCCAATGATGCGTTGACACTCGGATTAAGGAATGAATTTTGATCAATAGTAACGATCTTCCCATTAAACGAAAAGAAAACCACTTGGAATAGGGAAGAAGATACAGCTTGCATATTGTACATCCAATTCCTACCCAGCAAAATATTGTAGTCAAGGGGCACATCAATCACCTCAACCTCGATCGCGACAGTCTTCCCTCCCAATTGGACCTCTAGAGAAGGAAGTATACTGTGTGGCTGAAATGACCTTCCATCGAAAACAGTGAACATGTTGGCAGATTGAGACAACGTGGGAGAACTTAAACCCTTCCAACAAGACAAAGACATCACGGAAGCGACAACGCCTTCATCAATGATAGTACGCATGATTGTGTTGTTGAGACACTATACATGAATCAAAAGAGACACATAGTAAGGCAAGCGAGGTTGGATTCCATGAGTTTCAAATTTGATCATGGAAGAAGAGCTATCATCACTAACCCTGAGAGCAGACAACAAGGAATTTCTCTGCGAAGGACAAGTCTAAAGCACTTCTAATGAGGACTTCGCACAAGGAGTCTGGCCCAAATCCTCGACAACTGAATAGTTCTGGGTGGCTCGAGCATTAGGATTGTGCCCCGAGCACTTCAAGACTCCCTTAGGAATGTGAGGTGGAACTTCAGGTTTATCCGTAAGATTTTCAATTCGCAAAGAGCTCTCAGGTGGATTAGGTTCTTTCCCAAGGTATGGTTGTGACGAACCATAATCTTTCGCATGCATCACAACTTTGGTAGCTCTCACCATGTTGATGCAACTGTGACCATTAGCGGCCTCCGACAGGTTTTGAGTTCCACCAGATGCACAACTAGGATCAATGGTCCTCTAGTTCATATTTTGATTATTAGGTAAAGGATTAGTAAACACAGTTGGTCCCTGTGCTATGAACTTCAAGGTGTCCTCCATACGAGGGCAAAAGTGAGTGAGGTGATCGTCCTTACACAAATTACAAGGAAAATTCACCTTACACTTAGGATGCTTGTCCCCCCCATCATTGTTCATGTTCTTGTCATTATTATTACCATTTTCATTTTTATTCCCACCCTTATGATTATTTTTTCCTTTCTTTTTATTCCTTCCAGGCTACTGGTTGCCTTTTGGGTTCGACGTTTGCACTGAAAGTACACTCGCCGATTGGGTAGGTTAAGACGAAGCTGTGGCTTGTCTCGATGTAGGCTGGTTAATAGATAACTAGCTCACTTGTTTCGTAACCAATTATATAGGTTTGGTACTTGTGGAGCCAACAATTCCATCGACATGTGGCCCAGGTTTAATCTTGGGGTCAAAATTGGATCTTGGAGCAATCAAGATAATCTCATACAAGAGTCCAGATTGAGCATAGATCAAATTCAAATCTTGAGCCATAAAGATAGCTTGGTCCTCATTTTCAACTCTGGATGTAGAAACATCCTTGACGATGTAAGGTAACAATGAATTGAGGAACCACTCTAGAAGAAACTCTAGTGGTATAAAGGCTTTAATTAATCGTTTCTGTCTACGCCACTCTTGAATATGATTCGAAATATGTGTGGCTTTGTCTTTCTGAAAGGTTGACAAGAGTTCGGTACCGACATTGTAACGTATGGGTAGCTGGAAATGATTAACAAAATTCATGGCAAGGTCATCAAACGTACTTTTTGTCCCCCTCGGTAAATCTATATACCATTTCGTCGTAGGACCCGCGAGGGTGTGTTGAAATAGCCTCAAGCGGATGGAATCATTGTGTAAGGAATTGGAAGAGCACCAAAGGTGGAAGGTTGTGACATGTTCACCAGGATCTTCACCAGCCTTACCTTCGAACTTGGGAATGTCCGAAGGAAGCTTGGTAGGGACTGCTGGCCATGCCGAATTATGAAACACAGGATCATTTGCCAATATCAACAAATCATGTAGGTTCAAGGTCGCAAGGAAAGGGAGCCTAGGTTGAGCCAGTCGATGCGACGCTCCCTAGTAGGACTGATTCATGTAAGGTTGATTGGTATACACACCATGGCCTTGGCCAGTGGGATAATAACCTCCTCCCTTATGACCCATGAAGGGCTACATGGAAGCATTGTAATGCGGAGTACCTTGATTATGAGGTGTTACAAAGCAATAGTTAGAAGAGTAAGTGGGTTGTTGATACCCGTACCCATATGGTTGATAGTTTTTTCTGTATTGCGGTCCATAAGAATGTCCATGGGAAGCTCCATAAGCTACACCATAAGATGGCCCACGGGATGATCCATAAGATGTCGGATGAGATGTTCCATAAGATGGTCCATAAGAAGGTATGTGGGAAGCTCCATAAACAGGACCATGAGATGATCCATGAGGTATTCCATGAGACGATCCAGATACAGGTACATGACCTGCTGACACAATAGGAGGCACTTGGCTTTGTGATACTACAATGTTAGCAGTCGCAGGATGAACATGGCTTGTAGTTGAACTCCGGCCCAAAGGACCACTAGAGTTAGGAAGAGGATGCATCAAAAAGGAATTTGAAGGAATAGGTTGAGAAGACAATGGAATATGTGAAGGAATATAACTTGTGCCCCCAATATTCACATGTCTCAGCTGAGGTTCTTGAAGAGGAACACTAGTGCTAGGTCTGGGCTGTGTGTGTGAAGGAATTTCCACCGCTAGAGTGGATGGCACAATGTGACTACTATTACCAAACATCTCCGCATGGAAAGGCATGGAAGTGCCCCTAGGCGCAGTACTAGGGTCACCAATCGGCTCGACATGAGGTGCCGTACCAATATCGGGAATATTAGGCATGCCATATCTAATGTGGCTAGTGCTGGTGGGTTCATGGTGAGTCTCTTCACCTGGATAGTATAACCAATACCAAGGGTCAGAGCTAATGTAATCAGGAAATTGTGATAAATCATGTTTTTACGGTCTAGTCCCATTAGGACCAGACTCACGCGGAGTTCCATATGTGCTTGAAGGATCAACTTTCGCTACTATGGGCAGGGAAGGTGGAAGTTCCGGGACCTTAGGCTCATGACGACTCATGGCGAGATCTGTGTGTTAATCAAAGTGATGACTAATCTTCCTGGACTGTCTGGTTCTCTCTCCCAAGGGAGGAGGAGATGTAGAAGGTGAAAGACCTGCTAAATGACGAGAGTGAGGGGGAGTCGCACTTAGATCCATAATGACTCAACAAAAATAAAAGAATCAATCTATCTACGCAACCCTAAGCAGACTAGCGTGCATAGAGCATATACCTAAGAAAATATAAATCCAAACAACAAGCAAACCGAGGGTAGGATAAGTGAGTTCTCGAATGAAGTAGTTATGTCTCTCCTAGGAGAGGCTTGAGACTCCCATACACAACAAGCAGAGGTTCGTAACCAATTATAGTGGCCCTCAACTTCAACACATATAGAGACGGTGTTGTCCGACCCCTACCTGGGCAGGACACCTACTGAATAACCTCTGCAAATACCCCCTCGATAACCTAGGTAAGGCAACTAAGGTCACCTCAATATAACCAATGTTCAAGCAGACAGTGATAGGCGGGATTGACCGTATGGGTAGGGTAGCAAAGCCCAAATCCTGAAATCACAACTGGTACCCCAGGGGTGCACCATTCAATACCTCAAAGGCCCCCAGATATGAATACAATATTGGAAATATCTTTGATGCTCACAGAAAGTAACCAAGGGTCATCCCAATCACAATCGCGTACACTACCTTGTTCTTAACTCCCGTGTAAGAGGAGCGTCCTAAGAAACACTAATTATACCAAGGGTTTCACACTCTCACCTGGACAGAAACCTAATTGTTTTGTTTAGTGGTCTTGGAGAATTAACTTACAATGAACTATTCCAAGACCCTAAAACCTAATCTTGTTGATGCACCCTAGAAAAAAAAAGAGTGTAATTCATTTTATTAAGCGTTGATTTTAATTGGTTGTTATATATTACTCAAAGGGTAATGGTCGTGCAACTTATGGTGTTATGACACAAGATGAAGCAAAATGCACACCTAGCAATCAATGTAAATGCACTGTGTAGAATGAAAAACAAGGTATGCTACTACGTGAAGTGCAAAAAAATTTCTTCAAATGTAAGTGCAATCATTCCTATATGAAAGTCTGACTAAAATTCACCAAGCAAACCTAATGCAAGTACCATGCTAATGCAAAATGCAAGCAATGCATAACTATGCAAAAAACAAAATATTTTTGTATTTTTGAATTAAATGAGATATAAAAGAAAAAGAGATGACTCTACAACCCGCAGTCTCTGTAACCACTCACAAACAGCAGCCAAGCAAAGCACCAAGGTAAAAGAGACCTGATGCACTAATCTCAAAACAAAAAGTAGAAAATGAATGACAAGAACATTTCCAAAAATCAAACTAAAAAGAGTCTCTGGTAAAAAACAGAGGGTAGAAACATACTCCAGAAGCATCCAAGAAGACTCAGAAATCATCCAAACTCACCCAGAAACACTTAATCCTCCCAATAAAACTCAAAATCAAGGCATACGTGATTTTTATCAATAAACCAACATACATACGTGACTATTCAAGGAAAACCCGTGTGTATACGCGACTGTGAAAGCTAAACCCGCGTAGAGGAAGAAAAATCAAGAAAAATAAGGCAAACAAACAAGTTGAGACAAAATTTACTCCTTCAGGACCCTACTGGGAAAACATGCCCCCGGACCCGACACAGAAATAGAGAAATCAGAGCAATTCAAGTATACATTGAATATTGAAAACCCCCAAAGAAAAACAGCTAGGAACCTCCCCAGTATGGTCACCAATTATGTTACGGAGAGAAACTTCCTATGGCTTGGGGTGTACCACAACAGACAGCTAGACCTGAGAAATCAATCCCTTCCCAATATGCAAGAGAAACCAAAACTCTAACACTAAAGGATCTCGAATCATACCTTATTCTGAATGGTTGAAGTAGATCCCCGTTGAGCTTTTTCCAATCCCGCTTGCGCTAGCAATTTGCTCTCAACAACGACAAACAAGACAAGCATGCTATATAATATGGTGTTAGATATACTTTCTCATATATAATCAACAATGTATAAGAAATTAAACATATCCATGGATTAAATATTCATTCAAATGCACATTATTGTACAAGAAAATATATATCTATTAATCAAGTCAGAGATTACAAAAGTGACAACCTCTGTCGGCACGTCTGCGAACCGGAGAAACTGAGTCCTCCACCTTGGCCTCCACCACCTCAATCCTCCATCTCTCGATAGAAATCTCACAAGTAAAGGAAAGCTTGGGAAGAACAAAAAGTTCTCCAAAGGGACAAAGGGATGCAGACTCAAGTATATTCAAGCTACAACAACAATGGACTATAGTTTCCTTGCTCTTCAATTCCTCCCCTTCAATGTATCTAAGGGGTTCCTTATATAGAACTCCAAAGGGGTAATGGAGGGTCAAATTCGAGTGATCTTGAGGCATATGGAAGGCCAAGAGTCAAGTGGTTTGGAAAAACATTAAGGAAAAATCCAAAAATATTTGGATTTAAGCACACATCCCGATGTACACGGGTTTGAGGTCAAAAGTCGAGTATACACACGAGTATGGTATTAAAAGTCGTGTACAACAATAAACAAGTGTTTTTAGGGATGAAATTGGAAACATCAAAGGTAAAATATCAGTCCATGGGGTCCAAAGAGTCTACAGAGGGATAGGGAAGGCCATAAATATGTGATGAACCATGTGTGGTAAAACCAGCTGTAACAGGGAGGATTATAAATCCTAACACCCCCCCCTGAATCCTAACTTGGACAACTGTGGGCCCTAGAAAAAAGGCCAAAATTCACCCATATACAATCTAAAAGATAAAAAATGATGATTAATAAACCGAGGAAATAGGGGAAAACCTCATGGGACCCCCCCCCAAAAAAAATAAGAAGGAATCAAGAAAAACAAGTTAAAAAATTAAATCGTTTCCTGCAATTTGAAACACTATGCAACAACAATGCAGTATTTTAGTTCTTTCATGCAGAAACATCCTGAATCTGTGCATGTGAAGCTCTGAATCCAAACTAAATGATTATGTCTGGAGCAATCTTCCTCTTTGGAAGAAGAAGAATATGCTCAACCGAATCAGGAATATAGACAGTTGCAAGATTAAAATTGGACCCATGTAGAGCAACTAAAATCAACTGATGAGAGAGAAAAAGTGATTGAGAATTCGAACCATGTGAGGAACACCCAAGAAAATGATATATTTCATCCTTGAACATCAAACCATGTGAGGAAAAATCATCCCCAAGTGTTAGGATCAAGTGTCCAGGTGAATTCAGAATGTCTCTATCTTTACTAGTTTTGTGAGGAGATGAGCATGTGATCAAACAGATAGGTAGAGAAGCCCTAGGAATGTGGAGAGATAATGTTTGAGCTCCATAATCTGATATATCTTCATAAATAACCAATGATTCACAAAATAAAATATCATCAAACTCATAAGAGGAAACTAACATCAAATCCCCAACAACAAGTTTGAAGGAGACTTGCAGTACTTGATTTGTCGCACCAAAATTGATGAGACCAGATACAAGCATGAATGAAGGCTCTTAAATATTAAAACCTAAACCAAATAATATCATATCAGATCCAAAAAAGATCATATCAGGTCCAAATAAGTTCATATCAGATCCAAAAGTGTGGAATGACATCAAATCCCCAACAACAATTTTGAAGGAGACTTGCGGTACTTAATTTTTCACACCAAAATTTATGAGAGCAGCTACAAGAATTAATGAAAGCTCATGAAACTTAAAACCTGAACCAAATAATGTCATATCAGATCCAAATAGGTTCATATCGTATCCAAGAGTGTGCTCCACCGAGATGGTAGATGCACAATTTTCTCCTTCTTCAAAATTTTAAGTATTGGTAAATGCAATCATGTAGGAATTTGCTGGAAGCTCTAGATCAATGAGAGTGAATAGATCAATCCTACAATATGATATTATTTCCAAAATATCCATGGTATTACTTATCCTCACACTAGAAACATCATTAGAGATAGAGAAATCAAATTCCTCTTCATATTCTGAAACAATCACCGGTAAACTATGCACAGAATTTAAAATAGAAGAATCACTTAAGCATTTTTGCATAGAATGGAAAGAGAGTTTTTTCTTCAAAAACAGATATTCAAATGTCTTCTTTTGGATGATCCATGTGAGAAGCTGATATATCATATATTTCATAAACTTCCTAATCAGCAGGAGGAGTCACTCCAAGGAGACTTTCTTCAATTCAAATTGACCGTGTGGAAGATTCAGCTTCTTCTTCATCTTCAACATTTTTCTTTGTTGTAGGAGAGGGGACATAGAGTTCATTCTTGAACTCTGCATGTTGGATTTTATTTGAACCTTTCTCAATAGCTAGGATTTTAGATTCATATCCCATATGACTGTTAGGTCCTCTTGATAGAGGGAAAGTGATGAGGGATTCCATGGAGGCAACCATGTGGTTGTATGCTCCATAATCTATCAAATAAGCCTTTGACGGAGTGAGGCCTGCATGCAAGGCATGGAATTTATCATGTTCTTCAGTTTTCTCTTCATCATCAAACATCTCTACACCTTGTGGAAGGGAAATATTGTTATGTACACATAGACATTTCAACTGGTTGAGGGTCTTCTTCATGCACAAGTCTTCTGAATGAAAACCCCTCATATAATAGGGACACTTTTTCTTCTTCTTGGAGCCTGAAGCTCCTTCAGAATTCTTATGATTCTCTTTAGGATTTGAATTAGATGCTTTGGGATCCTTCCCTTTAGGTCTCCCTTTAGCTTGCGCTTTGGTAGAGTCTGTCACTAGGAGAGCTTGTTTTTTGGAAGTCTGGATGACTCCCATCTGGATCAACTTCTCTTGCTCTTGTATTAAGGACTCGAAAAAGGAATCAAGTGAGGGAATCTTCTAATTGGGAATGGAATCTCTTTCAAAATGGAAGATTGAGACAAATACATAATACTTAGTACCTAGTTTGCTAAGTATGGATATCACATGTTTCTCATCCTTTCTTTCTATTCCACATTGACTACATTGAAGTGCAAGAGACTTGAATTTTGTAAAGAATTGTTGTATGGTCTCGAAACTGTTGGGATGTAAGGCTATCAACTCTTTCTCCAAAATGTGTCCCCGAAGCTCATCTTGCTTACCAAACAAGACTTCAAGCTTATCTAAATATTCTTTGGGAGTCCTCAAACCTTCAATGTGAAAGAGGAGGTATTTGTATATGTGAGTACATAGATAACCAAAATATTCATCTAAGCGGTTCAAAAACTTGTTTTTCTTGGTTGGATGATGGGGCTCAACCCCCCTTATAAGTATTATCCTGAAGTAGCCCTTATTGCACAAGGAAACTTGTATATCTTCCCTCCAATCAACATAATTGAAGGGTGTTAGGATCTGAGGTGTGGAGGGTTGAGAATCCATAATTCTCCTGCTGATCAGACAATATCTTCAATCAAGATACGTAGCACCTATAGAAAAATCACTGAAAAACCAAAACCATTCGCACTATGTTAGAATCAATATTTCCCTCTCGACATGTACACTTTTTCAAGGTCTGTCATGCCTGCACTGCCACTCTGAATAAATTCAGAGGAAGCAAGGCACTCTTTGCGGGACTTCTGTGGAAACCCAACTGCTTCTTGTGTACAATGGAGAGTAGAAAAACTTGAGGATTTCCCAAGGAGGCTCTGATACCATGTTATAATTGTTGTGCCATTATATATTCAGAGCAATGAGTGCAATTAGATTCTTAATTATCATGTGGTGAAAAGGAATGAATAATACACACTAAAAAAGCCAAATCTCATAGGAAACAGATAAGTATTGCTTATATAATTACAGTATACACTTCATTATCCCTAGCAGTATACAACAATGTTACATAAAGGAGAATTCAAATCATGAGAGATGAATTCGAATCTACCAACTCAAGACTGACTGGATGCCTAACTAGAAGAGTCTAAATCACTATTAGATTTCAACATGCTAACTCTAGATGTCTAATCCAGTCTCTCAGTCAGTTATAATCAATCAAACCAGTCTAACTATAGTGGTAGGTGAGAAGTAGGTGAGAATTGACACCTTCCCACATGCATCCATGCATAAATGGAGATAACTATACTAGAAGATATCTAACCAAATCTAACTGAAGCATAACTAATCTTGACTAGTCACCAACTACCAACAACTGAAGTAGGTTGGTGTCGGCACTCCCAGTGGCTCCTAGAAAGTAGGGATTGGTCTAGTAGGCACATTAACTGATGCATGAAGGTGCAGACAGTTCTAGTTAGCCTCTATCGGTGTTCCCCACACTCTAGTGATTGGTACATGTGGCCCCTTTAGGCAAAATGGACCCAATAATAACTAAATGACTCCTAAGTTAGGAAAATATAATATAATAGACAGTTTGGACAAGGGAGGATTATAAATCCTAACAGATCCTTTATGTGACTTATGTTCTTTTGCATTATGGACTGATGATATTTTATATGATTGTGGACTTATGCTCATTTGCATGATTAATTTGATTAAGGACTTATGATTAATGTTTGATAACGTGACTTTGGACTTTGGCACTATTATTAACGTTAACGTTATTACTAGCATCTTTGCTATCTTTGAATGTTGTTACTATGGATTAAATAAACAACTGGCTCAAAAAAGGAAACTAAAAGAGTATGGAGGACCATGTATTCCACAAATTGAGGGGGACCATGTGCTATTAATTCAGATGCCTTCTCCTTGTTGAAGGGAATCTTGATCCTTAGACCATGTGACTTGTGTTATCTATCCATGTTGGGAATGTTGGTAGTATTGGGAGTGTATTGAGACTTAAGAGTTAGTCTAGTTGTTTTCCATTTTCTTCCATTCTATCACTCTTTTATTCCAAGCTCTCACATAGGAAACCAGGAAATAGGAATGGCGAGCTAGGTCATATCCTATAGGCAGTGGAAATGGACAGGAAAGTAGTAGCGGGAAGCATTATGGTTCTCGAAAGAGGTAGTTCCTAGAGTTGCTAGACTAAGTGTTAATCTACCCGTGGATCCATGGTCTCAGCTTCGGGGTGACCTGTTCAAGTGATAAAGGCTTGACGGTCTCTACAGTTGGGAGGAAAGTTGTTCTGCTAGAACCAGTTGCCCATATCTTGAGATAAGTATTTCTCATATGATTTTAATTATGTTTTAACATATTATTATGATGATTATGTGAAAAGTTTTCTTAATTTAATTATCTATATGCTTGATTATTTTATGTCATAATCTGGTTATAGGAAGAATGGACTCCGTAGGATTCAAATCCAAGATGATATTCATTCTAGTCTACTTTCTCTTCTTCAAAAAATGTAACTATGACTCTACGGTGCTGGGAAGGGCGCAACCATATGTTCTAGTTCACCATTCTCTGTTCATTTTTATGCTTTGGAACCTATTTCATTATGTCTATAACAAAATTTTCAGTAAGGATCGGCATTCGTTTGATCGAAAAAATATTTCTGAATGACCAAGATATGTCTGTTTTGGTCCAACAGTTTTCCCAGTGCCAACTTGAGCGCACTAGTTGTTAGATTGGAAATGTTTTATGCATGGTTATGATCCTATTTGCATATCTAAGTTTTGATAATGTAATCTAAATTTAATATTGATTTATGGATGGAGGTAGGAAGCCATGCAATCTAATACATATTAGTGAAAAATGGTTATAGGGGACAACCATTGGGAGGTGATTTTATGGGTTGTGATTGCAGTCGGTGCCTTTCCACTTTTGTTTTTCTTTGGTTGTGGTGTGGTTGTAGGTTACATCCTACATATGTTTCTTGATGTGTGTTTTCCTTATTTTTTATCTTCACTAAAATCACACACTAAACAACACCACAAACTAATTAAATATGCAAAAATTAATGATACAATACTTGACAATTATAAACTATGTTTTTAATAATATTTAAGTAGTATAAGAATTTAATGTAGGACCTTAATCACACTATGATAATAGATTCATTATTCATGCAATGAATGTGGTTATCAACTTAAATTTAATGTTTATAGAGTTTATTAAGTGTTGGGATTGTTTAACTAAGGGCGATAAATTATTTAATTAAGCAATGCAACCTTAGTAATGATTATTAAAGTGGTAACTTTAATTAATCATTTAATGGTTAGTTGTCCTAACCTTATTATGTTGTTCTTAAACAGAAATTTAGAACCTTTTTCCTTGTCATAAGGGTTAGGGACATTACAAGTGGTATCAGATCTTAAGGTTTCAACAATGCGACTGTTGGGTCTTCTGTGAAGTTTCAAGTCACTTTGTAAATGTGCATTTGCATTAGATAACTTGGATGCATGCACCTTAATATAGTTTCACATGTAAGTTATTTAATTAAACTATTATATTGGGATGGTTATGGACTTGATTTTCATCCAGTAAGAAGAAATCATAGAAGGATTTCTATCTGCCTTGTCAAATTATGTAGATTGTAACTTAGAAATGTTGGCTAGTTACTTTATAAACTAGGACAAAAGCAGTTTTAAAGATAATGAACTTGTACCAATGTGTAGTTTACTAATAGAATGTTGATAATAAACAAATTGTAGTTCCCAATGATTGATTGAGCAAGCGGTGTGACCACTAAACTAATATCTTAATCAAACCTATGAAGACTAAAGATTCAACAAGTACAAGTTTAGCAGTTGGAAGTCAGATACTGGAGATAGATTTTGAGGAAGGACGGAGACCATATAGTCCCGAAGAGGCATTTGTTGAGAGAAGAAGGTAAATTAGACATAAGAGGAGCAATGAACCATTAATCTTGGAGGATTTAGTGAGGAAGTGTAGATAGGTTAATGAAAGGATAATTCATACCCAGGAGCAGATTATGAATGATCTAGAATCATTGAATACCATCCAAAGATCCGTTGAAAAGAGTCACAAAAGAGATTATGTGAGGTATAGATCATATTCAAGAAGAACTTATCACTAATATAGAAAGAAGGGGTATGCATCAAGCAGTACAGAGAGTAGTCATGAAATATTTCTAATCAGATATAAGAAGAGGAGGTCTACTCGAGATAAACTAGTAGGAGAGCTTAGAAGAATCAAGCCCCCAAATTTTGATGGAGAAGTAAAGAAAGGAGAAGATGTTGAAGCATGGTTGTTGGGACTCAGGAATTTCTTCTATTTGCACCAATACACACTTGAATATGGAAGCACGAGTATCGATATACCATTTGCAAGGAAAGACATCTATGTAGTGGGATCAACTAGTTAAGCTAAAAGACATCGATGAAGATCTTGGAATATTGGACAATACTGAGAGGGAGGATTGAATCAACATTTAGAAGGGAGAAACAAATTTCTTACTTTCTTCTCTTTGGCTCATGAGTACATCAGCATAGTTTCTTTTATTTCCATCTTGATTTGTGCAAGAAGAATATCCTCATTTTTCTTTGTTAAACCCTAATCCATATTTGTCGCTTAATGGTCTTTGAACACTTAAGATTTCATCTAAAGTCCTTGAACTGTTTTCAAACCTTGATTTGATCGATTCTTCATCCAGTTTATTTCTAAGGTGCATAATGTCTTGTTCAATCCTTTTAGATTCTTGTATTCTCCTTTTTAGTTTTTGTTCTAGATTGTTATAATCCCTTTCGACCTGTAGGACCTGATTTTTTAAGTCAACAATTCTTCTTTCTGCATATTTGTTTTTCTCTTCAAATTCTATCATGTGAGTTTTTTATTTTTTGTACATCCTTCTATACTTCTCTAATTCTTCATGAGCATTAATAAGTTCTTCTTCAATATCTACCACATCTTCTATTTCTTCTTCAGGAATTTCGCTTTCGAAACCCATGAATAGGACTTCGACATATTCACTTATTTCATCATTTTCACTGTCTTCTTTGGAGTAGAGGTTTTTCTTATTTTTCTTAAACTTCTTCTTGTATATGTTCTTATTATTTTGATATTTCTTATGACATCAAGATTCTTCATCATCTCTATCCTCTTGTTTTGGGTAAGGACACTTTTTGGCAAAATTTCCAATCCTTCCACAGTTAAAACATTTCGAGGGTAGCTTCCCTTTGTACTTGCTAGTGCTTCTCACAAGTTTCTTGATGAAGCCTAGATTCCTCATCATCTAGATACTCGGATTGGATCTTCGATACGAATTTAAAAGATGCTTCCTTCTTTGATGATCCATTTTGTTATGTTCTCATCTCATAGGCAGTGAATATCCCATGTAGTTCATCTACTGTCATAAGTTTAATATCATCTCGTTCTTCTAGAGAGGATACCTTTGAGTCATATATCATTGGCAGGGTTCTTAGTACCTTGTCCAATATGTGTTTCTCTTTAATTTCTCCTCCACTGCCTCTAATGGAATTAACAATTTCATCCACTCTTAGAAGATATTCTGCAATATTTTCTTCCTCTTTCATTTTTAGGTTTTCAAATTGTCCTTTGTAGGTCTGGAGTTTGGATTGCTTGACTTTGGGTGCTCCTTCATAGACACATTTTAGATTTTTCCCATGCATGTTTGGATGTTTTGCATTACATGACTTTTACAAGTATTGATTATGTCAACCCACTCAAAATTGAATTTAGAGCTTTTGCATTGGCCTCATATAGGCTTAGTTATCCTTCATTTATAGGTACGTCATATAATACTTTATATTCTGTTTCAACAGTCCTCCAAACTTTGTATCCAAAAGCCATTATATGGCACTTCATTCTTACACTCCAGTAAATAAAGGAGGTCTGTTGGTGGCTAATCCTTGTTAATCCATAGTGATTTTCAATAGGATCTTCCTTTCAGTGATTAAGTTGTAGTGAAGGATACCGGTCTGATACCAATTCTTGGAATATTGGACAATATTGAGAGGGGGGGGTGGGGTGGGGTTGAATCAGTATTGATAACTTTAACAATCTAAACTACTTTTAATTTATTCATTAACACACATGATCGACAAAAACACACCGAACACAAATTTATCGTGGAATCCCAATTGGGTAAACCACAAATACTTCCTATTACTGCAAAATTATATTTTACAAATAGTTTATGCCTACTACTACAGACAGTGATGGTAATACACCCTATTTACTGACAACTACTGGAAGGAGGATACGACCCCCTAGTTTTATCAACTGCTACTGAAAGGATGCTATGACACCATATTTACCAGCTACCACTAGAAGGAGGCTACGACCCCCTAGCAAGCTTGTTACTTACCCTAGCGCTTCCCAACCTATCTCATATGATAAATTTATCTCTGATTTTTCTTGAATTGCCGTGTCAATTGAATGTATAGAGACAATTTCTTTCACTCTGCACTCTATCTATAAATACCTTCTAACATGTTTTCTATGAATACATCTCTTTATAGTTGTTTCTTTTCATTCTTAGATCGTGACTCTTCATGAAAACACAATTATTAATTTTAATATTTTTTAATTCTATTTAGGTTTATCAGTCATGACTTTCCGCAACACAAATCTTTCCAAAATTTCCTCTCTGTAATCATAATTCTGCACCAAAATTCCTTCTGAAATTGCCTTTTTCCGCAATGCATTAGAGGAAATTTTAATTTAAAATGGGCCTTCCAAAAATAATACAAATTCTATGTCATCAAGTATTATCCATTCAAAATGATTTAAAATTCAAAAAGGGAGCACCTCTTAAACAATTTTTTAATATAAATTTGGGGATAGGTATCATAAAAAAACTACTTTTTTGGTTCGTATTTTCGACATATCTCCCTGTGTTTTTACTCAAATTTCAATTGGGAGATCTCGTTGGATGCGGAATTAAATTATTCATCTAACGAGTACCCACTCGGAATACTTTTGACAGGCCCTTCTACACCAAAAATAAGAAATACCTGAAAAAATGTGATGATGACAGCATCATCACGTTTGTTCAGGTATTTCTTGTTTTTGGGGTAGCGGGGTCTGTCAAAAGTATGTCAAGTGGGTACTCATTGGACGTGGAATTTAATTTTGCATCCAATGAGCTCTTCTGATCAAAATGTTAGTGAAAACACAGGGAGATATGTCAAAAATACAAATAAAAAAATAGTTTTCGCTTTTCTTCCTCCAAAATTAATAAATATTATTTTATTATTTTAACTATTATTTTAATAATTTTGCTTAGGAGGCCAATTTTGAGTTTAAATTTCCTCTAATGATATTTTCGCAACAAAAACACTTTTGCAATGTACTTTTTGCACCGCTAATTTCTCACAGACTCTTCCCTAGCCGTTGATCTAAGATCTAAAGTGGATTGAGGATTGTGGACGCATGTTCTATTTTTTTCTCAAAAGGTCCTTCCACAATTTACTTTCAGCAATATACTTTTCTCACCGTTGATTTCTTGCGGACTCTTCCTTTGTCGTTGATATTTAGATCAGATGCGGATTGCGGGTTTTCCAAATTTCTTGAAAGTGCTTCCGCAATTTTTCCTTCACTATGTCAATCTCATGCGGACTCTCTCCTGATAGTTGATCTTAGATCAAATGCATATTTTGGGTTTTACAAATTTCTTAAAAGTTCTTTTGTAATTTGCTTTCTTCAATATTTCTTTCGAGCTGTAGATCTCATGCGCACTCGTTCTTGATCGTCGATCTTAGATCAGATGCGGATTGCGGGTTTTCCAAATTTCATGAAAATGCTTCTGCAATCTTTCTTCTACATCGTCGATCTCTTGCAGAGTCTTTCTTGACCATCGATCTTGCAAATCGTGGGTTCATAAAATCTCAAACGTTACTTACGCAATTCCCTTTCTGGAATTTTTCTTCTGCACCTTCAATCTCTTGCGGTTTCTTTCCTGACCGTCAATCTTCAAATTATAGATTACGGATTGCGGAACCACACTTTCCCATTTTGGACTTCCACAACTTTGTTTCCGCATTTTTCTAGACCATTGATTTCCTTGCGGGTTCACTCCTGACTCTTGATATACGATCAAATGTGGATCTTCACTTTTCTTGTGCAGAAATTATTCAACACCATCGATCTTCTCAAAAACAACTTCCACAATTTCTCTCAAATGATCTGGGTCGTCCAAATAACATCCACGCTTTGGAATGATATTTTCCACTTCTTACTTTGCGTATATTCCCATTGTCGTCAACCCTGTCATCAATCTACAATCCAATTTTGGAATTCCTTGTCTTTCACTAAGTTAGCCTTGTCATCATGTTTACTAGTTATTCTTTTGTCATTGTTGAACTCTTTTGACATCAATTGACAACTATTTTCAACAGAAGACAAAATCTCTTGGAATAAATTTAAGAAGTAATTCCACAAGGAATACCTCTCTAAGCATTAATATGACAAAAATATGGAAGAATTCTTAGAGCTTAAATTGGGAAGAATGACTATGGATGCCTAAGAGAATAACTTTTTGGAACTTTTGAAGCATGCAGACTTTATCAAATATAAGAAGGTAAAGATTTAAAGGTTCATAAGTGGTCTTCCTGAATATTATAGAGATAAAATCCAGTATGATAGACCAAGGAACCTTAAGGATGCCATATGGAAGGAAAAACACTTATATGAACAGAATAAGAGCAAGGGCCAATAGAAAAAGAATTGAAAGGATATGAAGAATAACAAATAGGAGCAGAGAAAGAAAGGTTTCCATCCTTCAAAATTCAGAAATTATAATGCTTATCAACAAGGGAAACCAAGGGAAGAGCCTTTAGGGATACGACCACCTGTGGAATGTTGGATATGCAAGAAAAATCACTTTTCCAGTTAGTTCCCACGTAAGAACAATAAACTTCACAACATTAAAGAGGCTTCAATTGTTGGATATGTAGGTGGAATTTTTAAGAAGATCTATGCAGTCCTGGATGGGAGGCAAGTTGACCACAAATCACAAATAATTGAGGTAGCAGGTAATATTTCTAATAAGAAACTAGTACAAAATGAGAGATAAGTGACCAGGCGACCAAATAATTTGATCACCATAATTTTTTCAAGAGATAAATGACCAAATTTGAGAAATTTTAAGTGAGCTAACTAATAATGACCAGATAAATGGAAAATTTGGTCACTTGATAAGGACTAAACTAAAAATGACCAATATAAATGATCAGTTTGATTACGGGTAAGAACTAAGCTGAAAATGACCACATAAGAATTGGTCATTTTTAGTTGTCTCACTCCGACAATGGAAAATTGCAATTTTTGCAATGAATTTGTAGAATTAACTAAATTTAAACACTGCAGATGGATTCAGGAACCCCTACATTGCAGAGGGATTCAAATACCCCTTTTAGGGGTCTCTAAATCCATCGACAGTGTTAAAATTTAGTAAATTGTAGAATTAATGTAGATCATGGATTCAGAGCCATGAGTGATCATGATGTAAATTAATGTGTCACTCGACGCGCACAATGTAGGTAAAAAATTGTAATTTGAGTTGTGACATAATTTACATGATCTACATATAATGACATATATCGCAGAATTAAACGCAAAATTGATCATCTGGATGATATGTTGACTAGTGATGTCATTATTTTACCCATCATTAATGTCATACATATTCATAGGCATAATTTTGTAAATACCATGTACTATATCAATCAGGGTCACACCGACCAGCTAGCATCTCCCACAATGTCACATGTCGTCAATTTACCTAGTCAACTAGCTTTTAGATTAATGGGATTTCAAACAAGGATATCAGTCGATGAAAAATATATGAATATGTTGTAGCTTATTACACAAAAAAATTTGAGACTGAAATTCGACAGATGTAATGTCTGACATTCGACAAACACGTGTTTTTTTTCGACATCACCATTTGTTTTTTTCGTCGGTGGGAATTCGTCGGTTATTCGATTACTTTACCAACCCCGTCGACATTTCGATAGAGCTTCATCCTATTCCAAAGAATTCTTATATCAATATTTTGTCAAATATCTGAAAGCCCTAGTCGTTGATTTTTTGACCCCATTCTGAAACCCCGTCAAAATATTGATTGCCTTACATCGTATATCAGTTAAGTTCTTACATCCTTTGGGTGTCGAATGTGCAATGGAAATAGGTCGAATTTTTGACATCTCGAATGAAATTGTCGTCGGATGTAAGTTGTCAGATGCATGACATTGTTGTCGGATATCAACGTTGGGATTCAAATATTTGATGGGTAGTTGTTGTCGAAACTGTAGTAGCATCGTCGAATTGGAAGAATATCTGATGACAGCCGCCTCTCCTTGGCAATTGGATAACCGACGATGAAGTATAAATTAATAATACAAAAATATTTTCATCTTTCTAGCGTATATACATGCAAAGGTATGCTCAATATTACAGTTCAATTGTTGTTGGGAAATGAAAGTATTAACCAAAAATCCATTATCCAATCAATGAAGGTTGTTGAGTTAAATAAATATTTCTCAAAGCTAGCTTGAAGACATATTGAATCATGTTATTTCTACAAGTGGTAGGTGGCATATTTATAATAGAAAATGGATTCTTTGTCTTTCAATAACTATGAGACATTTAGACTAGTAATAGTGCTTAGATGCACATTTTACGGCCCAGTATGGATGAGGTTGTATCATCAATCCATCCATTTGTCCATGGCTGAGAAATTTTCATAGTGTTTAGTGCCTAAGTCACTAAGATAGGCCAAAAAAGGAGGAGGTGAACCTAATGGCTCGGCCTTTTAGGATTTGGAAAGGTCCCTCAAAGTCTTTTGTTTGTGAATGGTCAGCTTGTGTGCATGTATAAAGCTATACATCTCTGAGCATGGAACATGCAGTGATTTATTCCTCAAATCTCATAATATATGAGGCATCTGAAAAAAATTTATTCCTTTGTGTTCATATTCTTAAGATGGCACAATTAACTTATCTTCTTTATTTGTTGTATATGGTGATTTGAATTGAACCACAAGTGAACAAACCTTAGCTTACTATGCATAATCCTGAGATCATGTGACAAATGGTACTGAATGTAGTTGGGAAAGACATTGAGATCATTTTGTAGCTGCATCAAATTCTCATAATGGAAGGCCATCTCCGTCTTTTAGAGGAGGTGACCAGGGGTGTCTCGTGAGTACTTAAAGTGAGGTAGGTTCTTAATAAAAATACTAATGGATTGAAGGGGTGAAAATCCTTAGATATCCGAATGTTCCCAAATGGTTATAGGGAATCAATCCTCTTTGAAGAGAAAATGGACAAATATGGGCCTCTCTTATCTAGTAGACTAGTAGTTGAGTCACTAAGGGGGGGAATATTGTGAAGAAAAAAGACAAGCCTAAAAATTATTGCGATGCATAAAGGACAAGTGCCAAACTTGCCTTGGACAAATGACTTATGGCACAAAATGAAAACAATGAATCATATGTTGGAGCATGATAGATTGGACTCTCTCCAAATGTTCCCAATCAATGGAAACTAGACTAGGTTGCCAAACGTTGGGCCATAAAGAATAGTAGTTTTTATGATGGTGTCAAAGAGATTGATCTTTGTTGAGAAATCTTGAAATGAAAATATAAACATTAGTGCTCAAGCATTGAAATAAATGCATACCCCTTGTTGATTTGGTGTTGGGAAGTGGGTCTCATGTTGAATCTAGGGATTGTGAATTTGACACCCATACATGTATTTTTTATTTTGTGCAACTAGGACATAATTTAGAGAAATCATCATCAACATAGGTGTTCTCCTTGATGTGTGCTTATATCTCATCAATGTAAATTCCAAATAATCATCATAAGCAAACATGCTGCAATCTCCATCACAAGATCATGAGCATGTAAAATATCATCAAATATTTAACATGCATGGAAAGTCTTCCCACAAGCCTCTTTCATCCAAGATTGGATAGAGCTTGTATAAAGTTTAAACATAATCAACATGATGGTTCCAACCTTCAAAATTATCAACAATATCTTCAAGAGAGAGATGTAGGCTCCTCCATCATCACAATATTCTCAGCTTGACATGAAGAAAAATGCTTAAACATGGAAATGGAATTTTGCCTCAAGTTACATTGCTGGAAATGACCGATTTGTTTATCTTGTTGTTCAAAAACATTTCCATAATGCAAAAACAAATTTTTGTGTGCAAAACTAGATGAAATTTCTAAAATTTGAGATGGTGAAGATGGCTAAGAAAATCAGTGACAAAACTTTGGTGTACTATCTCATTTCCAGCCTAAAAAATGGCTCAAGAGCTGATCCTTTACCAACACATGCATCCAAAAATATAGGGTTTCTTGGCTGGAATTATTTTGCAATGACATCAAAATGAAACTGCCCAAAATCCTGAGAGAAATCTTGACAAGAAGGTGAAGAAAACAATTCAAAGTGACCATCCAATTCCTGAGAAAATGTCGTCAATAGTCTGGTAGAAATTCAGGTGTCCTTTAGTTTTGAGTTTTTTCTTCTCCAAATGCTCTTAAAGCCACGTACTCAAACCTGTGGCATAAATTTTGGAAAAATAATGGCCAAATATGATAGCACTATAGTTATTTGCATTAGACTATTAATTGATTTAAAAATCAAGAGAACGATATGCTATGACCACAAAGGGAAGAAAACTGAACAAACTACCATCATTGAAGATATCTAGAATATGAAATGTGAGAGAATCAATACCATGTGAATGAATCCTTCTCTTGTGCTTGCTTTCAGAACTAGATGCACTAACTTTAAAATTGATAACAAGCTTGTTTGAGTAATATTTGAATATTTCAAGGTTCTAACCGAAATAATCAAGCCTTGAGTAGAAATACTTGGAGTAGGAACAAAACTACTCAAATCTTAAACAAATTCCTTCTGTGAATGAACCCTCTAATATGCACTCTTTCTGTGTTGAGACTTATGTTTGATCACCTTTGTTTCTTCATATGTCCAATCTCACATTACCATCAAAAACTAATTTTAGTTGCACATTCATCCCACCCAACCTGCTTGGGAAATAAACAAAAACACATTAAATAAGATGGAAAGACCATCATACATGAAGAGCTCAAACTTTTAGTAACATCTCAGCTTTGGGAACCCTTACTTTAGAAATTTGAAATGAAATGAAGCATATATTTGCACCAATGAATACCTGGATATTACACCACTGTGATTTTTTTCATTTAACAGGATCAAGGTCACTCATTCCTATAATAGTACACATATACCTGCATAAGAAAAAATACAAAATCAAAGCTTCAATATCAAGAAACAAAGAAAAAATAGCTTTCTTAGCACAAATCAAAATGATAAATAGTAGAGAAAAACACAGAGGTGAAAAGTAGTGATCTAGTGAATTAATGTTGTTTTTTCTATTGATGAACTACTACGACTATTTCTTAGTAAATTGGATTTTTTTGGATCAAAAGCTATTAGATATTCGCCTTCACCTATGTGTTTCGAGATTATCGGACTGTAAATAGTCAATATCCATCTTGATAATAAAATAAAATGTAAATCCTATAGAAGAATACACCATTGTCGATGATGGTTTTTATGTCTCTTGTTGTAACACTAAGGTTTCTACCCTAGTAGAAGACATGTAAAGTAGATTTAACACCTTGTATGTTTTTTGGATCTTTATTCTTATGGTATGTGAGGCTAGGAAAATATCATAGAGTTCTTGTATTCTTGATTCTACATGGATATCTTAATGCTTATGATGAATGTAAGAGTGGAAGAATTAGGGTTTGAAGATTCAAACCCTAGGATAGTAAAGTATATTTGGAGACCAACACTAGATTTTTCTTTCCACATACGTATATTATTTAACATGGCTAGGGTGTGAAAACCCTGAGGAAGACAACCATGCTAATGTGGAGAGATTGTGTGACACGAGATTGTTGTTGAAACCAAGGAGGACTTGTTAATGTTGGTGCTTGGTAGTTGGAGATTTTTGGTGGTGGGTAGGGTTTTCATGATTTTCTAAGCAAGGGTTTTGGAGAGGCTGAAAAATTGTACCATCTTTATGATAAATTTGTGGCATGTACATGTACTTAATTATGACAAACACATATATGAAGTTTTCATCTATACAATACCAATGTAATTGCATATTTTATTTCCATCTTTCATTGTCTTCTTGATTAAGTAATTTTCAAAAAATATTGTTCATTCTAATTTGACATATTAAGGGTTGAAATTGTTGAGTGATTTGACAAATGCCTTAAAGATAATAAGGCATACTTAATATTGTAAATATACAATAATTAAAGTGATTTCAAATATGGTTTATCTTTAGAAAAGTGTGCCTAAAATGCTGAAACTTGTTGGAATACATTTGATATCCTTACTCTTGTAATTCTTAGTGGATTGGGGTTGATGTAAATTGAAATACCATTCATAGTTTTCTACTATAATTTTATTAAAGATAATTTAAATGTTGAATATTCATAAGAAATTAATTTGTGAAACCTTTGGCGAGAAGTGAAATTTCAAAATCACATTAAAAGTTATAATTCCCAAATTTATACAACTTAGCATGAATTGGCACTAAGAAATGTTACTCCTATGGGTACAATGGCCTTTGTTAAACCTACCTCCTTGTCCTAGGAAAACATTCCCATGTCAATTCATGTGTCTTTATCCAGAATGTGCTTCTTTCAAATGCAATTAATTTCCATTTTGTATGCTTTTTTCTTTCTTATTTTGGCCACAAAATATCACTATCACATCACATTTTCCTTGTAAAACATTTCACCAACATCATCCCAAAAATGCCACCACAATATTGTGTGCAAGAAATGACCTTAAATTTCCATAAAATTATAGCATACTTCTTGGAGGTTGGTGATGGACCCAAGCACATATATTGAGGAGGCGAATGAGAGCTAATTACTGACCACATTGGTACATATGAGAGTAGCATTGGGTATATGAGAGGGAATTGGACACACAATTAGAGAAACGACTTACAAAAGGGAACTTGGACACCAAGACACCATGAAAGAGAGAGTGAAGGACTAACACTCTATTGGAGACCAAACTATCTTGGAGGAGGGTAATTGATCCAAATATATTGACTTGGAGTGAAGCTCACTTTAGGAGTTGGACAAAACCCTAGTTTGACATGCACATCCTTGGATTGCAAGGTGATCCATGTGGGTTCTCCATGTTGGTTACTTGTATGGAAAATTGTCCTTATTTTATGTTATCCTCCCTCACCTAGTTGCATATATAAGGGAGGAGAGATATATCATATTCATTCATCATTTGTACCCTTCATGGTACTTGTCTTGGAGACTTAGGGTTTAGGTGGAAACCTTAGGAGAAGACAAGGGATGATAAATGTCATATATTTTCTTGGAGAGCTTGCTCATTTGTGATGTTAGGATTATTATTGTGATGACTAAGGTCTATGTTATACATGTAAACTGTCATGTCCCTGACCCTCCGACCGGCGAAGAGGACGCGACGAACACCACAAGCGACCGGGCAAACAACCCCATGAACATGGACAAGCAACAATGCTGAATTTAAAGCTTAAACATGATGCATAACAGGAATGCTAAGATGCATCATCATACATGCACAGTTACTCAATGCATAATTCTTCAATCATACAGCGGAAGCAAACATACATTCCAGCATTCACATGTTCATCATAATTCATTTGACATCAATATAATTGCAGAGATGGAATCAATCGGGATTACTTATATTTTGAAGAAGAACATGTCCCGCAACCAGCTACGTCGCTGCAACGTTCCACCCAACCATAGGCCAGCGTGCTCATCAATCCCTCAGCAACACTGCCACCCCTGAGCTGGGCATGATTCCTCAAGGAATAAGGGTCAATGCAGGCTTACACATAGCCAAGGTTTTCCAACACACAGCCAAACCCACACCATAGGGTTCTCCAGGTTGTCAAGGAGCTAGGATAGGCTGAATGCCAAACTGGTGACCTCAACACCAGTCTTCTCATGCATACCCAGCCTCTAATCCCATTCTCAGCAGTCCGAAGACCACCAACTGCATACCGCAGCAAACAACCCACTCATGGCTCTGTGATGAAGACAAATACAACTGGGGACAGTCCTAAACAAAAGATGAAACACAGCTCGATCCCACAAGGCAACTCAGAGTTGTTCTTGGCCCTTGCGTGGCCAAACAACCCAACAGCAACAACACCCAAACCAGGGTACTTCAGCAACCCAACTTCACAATAAAAACGGTGGCAACTTTACACAGTCCACCATGGATAAGAAAACAGAACTCCCAGCATAGCCGTGGAAGACTCAGCCAACGGGTGTGGCAATCAATAGTCATAGACTCACAGCGAAAACAGTGGCAGCTATACTCTATCCCAAAGCATGGAAGAAGAAAACACACATGCATAGTCCGAAATGGAAGAAGGATGGACTCTCAACAACACTCAGAAATAGTGGGAAAAACCACAGCGACCCAAAAAAAAAGTAGTGAGCATGGCTCACAACATGGGAGAACGACCCCAAATAGTCTGTGCGTGAGAGCACTTGCACCACACCGCAAAACATAGAGGAAAACATATGCACGGGCCACAATCAGTAAGGAAACATATACATACCACCAAAACCGGTATGGAACACACACAGCACACAGCCCTGAGCGTGAATGGCTCCTGCACTCGAAAATCCTGAGTGATAGCCCCGAATTCACCCGCTCCCTGCATGAGGAGATCCAACACAGAAATTCTTGTGCGTGAGAAGAAAGGACGCGGCCATCCTCTTTTATGCGCGCAGATGATCAAACCATTGGGAAGGTGGACAGACATGGCCTAAGCACGTGGATGAACAGACTTTCCCCCTACGTGAGGAAGAACAGACACGGCCCTGCGTGTGGAGGATGAACAGACACCGTGAGAATCCTCGTAGTGGAGGGAGTGGAGAGTGAACCGACCATGCATGAGGAAAAAATGATGGCTTCTGCCACTGGGCATGTGTACCGTTTGAGCTGACAGCAGCCTGCCAAACTGACGCCTCCCCATGCCCACGTTTCCTCAAGCAATAACTGCCCCAACTAACAAAATCAAGACATTAAAATGGTTGGGTGAGACAAGGGAAGATGGCAAATCAAAACAAGGTGGCAACACATGGGTTTTTTTCCCTCATGACTCAAGGTTTGACATCCCCCACCCCTTATCCTTTGGAATCATGCCCTTTTCATTCAACGTTGCACTGTCATAGATGTTTGTGGTTTATTTTATTTGATGTGCGTGTTTACATGATGTCAAATTATAAGGTGTCGGATAGCACGACATACCATCGGCAACTATCCCTATTGCCGAAACATACACAACCAAATCGATGGTGGGGCTTTTGCCTTTAGCTCCTCACCATGATTAATTACAATATATACATCATGCAAACGGGGTCAAAACCAGGGTGTTACATTCCCCTCCCCCTTGGAATAACACCGTCCTCGGTGTTCCATTACATATATACAATACATATACAATTGCGCATCAAAATTTCAAAATTTTGCAGATCTGTCCCACGTTCAATCATCTACTTTGAACGTTCACGACCAAGCCCCTCGGCTTCCACAGACTTGTCCTGCTGGTTCTCAGCTTTCAGCTCATCCCAAAGTCTAGGAACTTTGCAGCTATTTCCCTCATCATGTTCCCTCATTGGGCAGTCCCAGCGTAAATGATGTCCTCCGCATCTCCAGCATTTCACTGGTTGCTTCATCTTTATCTGCTCAATTTCCCTTGAATCTTCATGCTTGGACCATTTCTTATCGGGTCGCTTGGACAATTGTCCCATTGCTGATCCACCTTCCTTTCCTTTGCCGATTGCTCCCATAAGGCCTTTCACCTCCCTTTGCAAACCAATAGAGTCTTGCAAAATCTGGTGGTTCATTTCACTCTACCTTTTCTGTATCTTGAGCATCTCCCCAAGATTTTATTGGGTCTTGGAAATCATTTAAAGGAGACTTCCAGCCAAGTCCAACAACTTTTGATCTGCTGCCATGATCAATGTGCACCACCAGGTCTCACTTTCCTCACCTGTGAAATGCACCATTGAAATTCTGTCAGACCAAGCATAATATAGACATCAAAATCAGTCAGTTAATTACCCAATTGGCATGATAGTCCAAGCCTCATCCAGGATACTTTCATATTTTTCATGCCTTCCCCAATAGGCACATGAGCTCATTCATGTCCATTCTTGGGCAGGGAATTAACCACCCCAACATTCACAATTTACCTTCAGGAAAAACACACATTCCATTTTCGGTCATACATGCATTCAACAATCTTTTGTTTTCACAATGCATAAATAAATATATATATAATAAAAAGGGCAAGAGAGAGCAACGAGAGTTTTTCCCCTCTTTGTTTTGTTCCTTTCTGGAACCCACACCGCTGCCGTGGCTTTTCATGCTCTCAGCCTCTTTCACTTCACCGTGAATCCTGGACCAATCCTTCTTGGTCATGACACTTAGTGTCTTCGGTCTATTCCAGAGCTCTAAACCGTGGAGTCTCTCCACATGGTTTGTCTCAACTGCTAGGAAACTCACGGTCTCACTAGCACCTTTTTCATTGCCGCTCATTCCGAGCTTTCCAGGACAGTCACATGTCCACATGCACCCCTAGGATGCTTTCATAGTCCTCGCTTCCAGCGATACCTATATCCAAACATTGAATAGTTCACATGTTTAGTTTATTCTCATCGGTTTTATCTCTAGAACAAGAGCTTAAAACATCATAATCACATCATATACATATGTGCATTCATAAACAAAATAATCCAATACTTATCTGTATTGTGCATTTCCTCGTTCGTCCACAGGATCCTGCTTCGCTTTACAAGGCTTGGGATCATCTATGGACTTAGATGTTAGGTCAGCATGTCGACTCCTCCACAACACCAAATAATTAATGTCCAGCCAGTACACAATCATGTCAACTGGGCTTGGAACTTTTACCGTGACCATTTCCAGGTCTAGGATCTACTATGGATCCTCAGGCATATCACAGCCCAACATACACTTATACCAACACACACTTATATCAACAATAACCCTTACTCCGCAACCCCTCACAACAACCATTTACCTTTTACCTTTTACCTTTAGGGTGCAACACCCAACTGCATCTATTTAGCCTGTCAACACAAGCAACACAAGCAATACAAGCAAACTCATCAACGTTATTGCTCTAAAACTGTAATCACATTTCATATCATTCACTATCAAGTATTCAGACACCAGGAGTGCGCCCACTCCCTAGGGTGTAATCAATATTGAAAATCCTTTCATGACTCAACATTGGAAAAGTGTGCACCCTTCTCCAGTGTGTGCCATGTAGGCCTATTCATACTCAAGCAATCGGTCATAATGGATATTAAATCAAAGCATGTTCTGCATATGGAATTCAACAATTAAACATGCATATTCTTAGCAAGGGTCACAGAACACTTATCCATTTGCCGTCGCATTATGCCTTTGTTAAGGAGGAATGGGGGCTCCTTCCCTGAGTTAACAGTCCCTCAGTTTGCCATCCCAACTCCTTTTTACATTTCACATTCACACATGTCTTACCGACGTAACCCATACCATCTCACTCATGTTATTACCAAACATGCAGTGCAGATGAGACATTTCCAAAATGTCCAATGGCGTTTCACTCGAAACCCATTTCCAAGGGAAAACCTTCCCATGAATTTTGGCTTCTACAGGCCATCACACATGATCTTCCTGCAGTGTGTATACCTGACACATTCATCAAATAGCTGAACAGTCAATCACTATCTGGTAATACAATCCAAATTGATTGTTCCATAACCAAACAATGACATTAGTAATCAAATTCAATAGGAGTTTGCAACTCTGTTTACTACAGAAATTGATTTGCTTAATTGTGGGTCTCTTGTAAGCAGCACTACTATGCTCATTATACTTTTATGCTTACTAATCATAACATGAATACCCACTTACCATGCGTCCTCCTGACACAATCTTATACAAGCCAACAGTGATCAGTAGTCGTTAGCAATTCTTAAATCCGAAATTCACAATTCAAATTTAACAACCCATACCAACTACTTTTACAACTATGATATCCTTCTCATAAGGTTTGGCTCATTCACATGGTAGATTCTGGCATTGGTCAGGGTCTTACCTCTCACTGCCATGCTCGAAATAATCTACCTGAAACCTGAGCTTCAATCATCCAACACAATCTTATGCAAGCCAATAGTGACTAGTAGTTGTCAGCAATTTCTTAAATCCGAAATTCACAATTCGAATTTTAACAACCTATTATGCATACCTTATGGTATATTCTGGCATTGGTCAGGGTCTTACCTCTCACTGCCATGCTCGAAATAATCCACCTGAAACATGAGCTTCGATCAACCAAACACTTGGTAAGTCTGGATGCATATAACCTTTTCATTGCTACAACCATCACTGAAGCATTTTCAGAATTTATAAAATTCAAATACTTCTAGCTGTTAGCCACATTAATATATACCAAAACTCATTTGCTTCACGCAATCATCATCATACTAACATTTGCAAGGCATAGTCACATCATTCATGCAATTAAATGAAATGTTTAGATACTCCTTACTTCACAAGCGTATCATTTGTACCACCTTGCTCTTCCATAGAGCATTTTTGGCAGTCAATTGATTGTGACTATCCTACATTCATAACAATCTTTGAAATGGTTCCTGAATCGTCATCAATTCATCATTTCAGTCATTAGTTCATTCATAATATCACATGCACTCATCTCAATGCATTCATGCAATGCATCACCACATTTGCACCTATACTTACTTTCCTTGGGCTACTAAGCTCAATCAATATATACAGGCATGACACCTTTCTATATTCAAACATCCACATGGTATGAGGTCTCTTACTTGTACCAATCCATGGAATTTGTCATAAGCAAACTCTTACCTATATGGGTCGCACTTACACCCTTGACATGACCAATTTGGTTGGTCCTTTGCAGGAGATTTCAGAATTTGCTCACCAACTTTTGTTATGGACTTGTTGCCTTATTCCTTCCTCCAAAGGGTTGCTAGTCACATTCATCAGCATCAGCAACATAATCATCCGGGTCCATGTCATCGTTGGATTTTCCACTAATGCCAACATCAAAGCAATGATTATCATTAGTGGTTTATTATAGATGTATAATCCTTAATATCCTAGGTATGCAAAGCATATCCTCATACATTTCAGCTATAAAACTTAGGAAATGTAACATAGTTAGAAAGACAGGGTCTTAAGGAAACTTCCTTTTTCAAGTCTTTCATCCTTGCATGGAACTCCTCTTCCACACAACAGCTAGTTAACCTTCATAGTCCTTGCTACCTCTGGGCATGCAACTGTCCAGATTTGTCCATTTGATAGCAGCGGCCGTCCTTAACACTTTGCTGCTCCATGCTCAGATTCTGGTGACTTACCCTTGTTCCCTACTGGATAAGCTTTCCAACGCCTATCCACATGCTTCATTCCGACCTCGGGTGTGAAAACTACACCACTTCTAAAAATGAATATTTTCACCAAATCTCTGCATTTTTATACACGACTGCATTTGGACTAGGTGTCAACTTCAGCCCTGTAGACCCACTAAAAAATAGCTGTAAATCCCACTGGAAAATAGCTGAAATCTGCTGGAAAATCCCACTTGAAAATCTCAATTTTTCCTTGTGCAGAATCGGCTCTCATCTAGACTATCAGTCCGACGTTTCGGAAGTCCAAACAACTAATTCCTCCACTGCTCATCGGCTGTCGGATCCACTAAGCACTATGCATTGGTGATCCGATCTTCTATTTTTTTCCGACGTTTCGGATCCATAGTCATCTAGGCAGCCACAATGGCGGATGTTCAATCCACTTACTTCATCCGACATCGCTCATCAGATGCTCAAACAACTAACCTCTTCCGACATTTCGTCGATCTTTGGAAGATCTCTGCCGAAACTGCGGCTCCGACTTCAACTATTTTCTCCGAAACTTCTCTTCTTCTCTTCCGCTGCATCGGCAGCTTCATCTTCTATTTTCTTTCGATTCTTACTGCCGCATCGGCTACTCGAACGGTTAAATTTTTCCGACGGTTTCCATACTTAGACGAATTTTTCAAAACTTCGTCCTTCTTCCTTCTTCCGCTGATGGCATCGGAATCCTTTCCTCATCGGCAGGCTAGTGGTTTTGGCTTTCGCAACGGCAGATGTTTGATCCACTAATCGTTGCCGATGGCCGATGACCCGAAGACTTAGAAAAATTTTCGAAATTTTCCCTCTTCGCCGCTTGATCAGCTCCATCCTCTTCTTTGCGTCGGTGAAACAACTTCATCAGCAGCCGCAACGGCGGCCCAACATCCTCGATATTCTCCCGATCGACGGCCAAATATACTGTGGCACACCCTAATCGGCATCGGTGGTCTTTCCACATCGGAAGTCTAGTGCTCTAGACTTCCGCAACGGCGGGCGTTCGAACCGCTATTTTCTTCCGATTAGCCAACGAATTCTTTACTTAGAAGTTTTTTTTTTTTATAATTCTTTCACGGCGTCGACGGTCTTTTGACATCGGGAGACTAGTGCCTTTGTCTTCCGCAACGGTGGATGCACGAAGAACTTCCTTCTTCCGATAGCCGGCGATTTCTGCCTTAGAAAAATTTTAAACTTCTTTCCTTACGGCGTCGGCTGTTGGAGGCCTTACCCGTCGGACGCTTAGCTGTTTCTCCATCCGCAACGGTGGGCGCTCGATCAGCTAATTTCTTCTGACGGACGTCAAAGCACTTAGAAAATTTCCGCGATTTTTCCTTCCAACTATTCCCATCGGGCGTGCTTCTGCCTCACTCTTCCGCCACATCGGAAGTCCATTCCACTAACTCTTCCACTACATCGGAATTTAATTCCGCTAAGTCTTTCGACTGTCGAACACTTAGACAAATTTTCTCAAAATTCCTTTCCGGTGCTACTCCTCGTCGGATGGCCTTCCGCTTACATCTTCCGACGTATCGGAGGAGCTTCTCACTAGCTCTTCCGACTGTTCAACACTTAGGAAAATTTTTGAATTTTCCCAGTCATCCTTTTCTGATCTCTGCTGGGCAGAAAGCAATTCTGCTTCTGTCACTGCACCTTGGTGGTCCATTAAGGCCCATGCTGCAACATGAGCTCTGATACCACTCTGTCACGTCCCCGACCCTCTGACCAGCGAAGAGGACGTGACGAACACCACAAGTGACCGGGAAAACAGCCCCATGAACATGGACAAGCAATAATGCTGAATTTAAAGCTTAAACATGATGCATAACAGGAATGCTAAGATGCATCATCATACATGCATAGTTACTCAATGCATAATTCTTCAATCATACAGTGGAAGAAAACATACATTCCAGCATTCACATGTTCATCATAATTCATTTGACATCAATATAATTGCAGAGATGGAATCAATCAGGATTACTTATCTTTTGAAGAAGAACTTGTCCCGCAACCAGCTACGTCGCTGCAACGTTCCACCCAACCATAGGCCAGCGTGCTCATCAATCTCTCAGCAACACTGCCACCCCCGAGCTGGGCATGATTCCTCAAGGAATAAGGGTCAATGCAGGCTTACACATAACCAAGGTTTTCCAACACACAGCCAAACCCACACCATAGGGTTCTCTAGGTTGTCAAGGAGCTAGGATAGGCTGAATGCCAAACTGGTGACCTCAACACCATTCTTCTCATGCATACCCAGCCTCTAATCCCATTCTCAGCAGTCCGAAGACCACCAACTGCATACCACAGCAGACAACCCACTCACGGCTCTGTGATGAAGGCAAAGACAACAGGGGACAGTCCCAAACAAAAGATGAAACACAGCTCGAGCCCACAAGGCAACTCAGAGTTGTTCTTGGCCCTTGCGTGGCCAAACAACCCAACAGCAACAACACCCAAACCAGGGTACTTCAGCAACCCAACTTCACAATAAAAACGGTGGCAACTTTACACAGTCCACCATGGATAAGAAAACAGAACTCTCAGGATAGCCGTGGAAGACTCAGCCAACAGGTGTGGCAATCAATAGTCACAGACTCACAACGAAAACGGTGGCAGCTATACTCTGTCCCAAAGCAGGGAAGAAGAAAAAACACATGCACAGTCCAAAATGGAAGAAGGACGGACTCTCAATAGCACTCAGAAATCATGGGAAGAACCACAGCGACCCAAAACAAAAAAAAGTGAGCACGGCTCACAACATGGGAGAACGACCCCAAACAGTCTGTGCGTGAGAGCACTTGCACCACACCGCAAAACACAGAGGAAAACATATGCACGGGTCACAATCAGTAAGGAAACATATACATACCACCGAAACTGGTATGGAACACACACAGCACACAGCCCTGAGCGTGAATGGCTCTTGCACTCGAAAATCCTGAGTGATAGCCCCGAATTCACCCGCTCCCTGCGTGAGGAGATCCAACATAGAAATTCTTGTGTGTGAGAAGAAAGGACGCGGCCATCCCCTGTTATGGGTGCAGATGATCATACCATCGGGAAGGCAAATAGACATGGCCTAAGCACGCGGATGAACAGACTTTCCCCCTGCGTGAGGAAGAACAAACACGGCCCTGCATGCGGAGGATGAACAGACACCACGAGAATCCTCACAGTGGAGGGAGTGGAGAGTGAACCGACCATGCATGAGGAAAAAACGATGGCTTTTTCCACTGGGCATGTGTACTATTTGAGCTGACAGCAGCCTGCCAAACTGACGCCTCCCCATGCCCACGTTTCCTCAAGCAATAACTACCCCAACTAACAAAATCAAGACATTAAAACGGTTGGGTGAGACAAGGGAAGATGGCAAATCAAAACAAGGTGGCAACACATGGGTTTTTTTCCCTCATGGCTCAAGGTTTGACATCCCCCACCCCTTATCCTTTGGAATCATGCCCTTTTCATTCAACATTGCACTGCCGTAGCTGGTTGTGGTTTATTTTATTTTATGTGCGTGTTTACATGATGTCAAATTATAAGGTGCCGGATAGCACGACATACCATCGGCAACTATCCCTATTGCCGAAACATACACAACCAAATCGATGGTGGGGCTTTTGCCTTTAGCTCCTCACCATGATTAATTACAATATATACATCATGGAAACGGGGTCAAAACCGGGGTGTTACATAAACCCTAGATAAGAATACACCATTGTCGAAAATGGTTATTATGTCTCGTTGTAACACTAAGGTTTATACCCTAGTAGTAGACATGGAGAGTAGATGTAACACCTTGTATGTTTTTTGGATATTTATTCTTATGGAGAGTAGATGTAACACCTTGTATGTTCGTGTATTCTTGATTCTACATGGAAGTCTTGATGCTTATGATGATGTAAGAGTGGAACAATTGTAAGGTTTTCTGTTACACCAAAACCTGCAAATGTTGATGAACATTTGAAACCCAACACAAGGCCCTATCACCATGCATGGTGGTTATTCCACATCTTTTATATTCCCAGAGGTGCGAAGGTTATACCATGAGGAGGTTGTATCAATACACCAAAACCTGTAGATGTTGATGAAAATTTGAAACCCAGCACAAGGACCTATCACCAGAAGTGGTGGTTAGTCCACATCTTTTATATTCCTAGAGGTGCGTTGGTTATACCATGAGAAGGTTGTACCGATACTACAACAAGAATTAGGGTTTGAGGAATCAAACCCTAGGACATGAAATTATATTTGGAGGCCAACACTATATTTTTATTTCCAGATACGTATACAATTTAACATGGATAGGGATGTGAAAACCCTGAGGAAGACAACCATGCTAATGTGGAGAGTTTGTGTGACAGCCTTGCATTGTAGACTACTCCATGTGGGTTCTCCA
>LPNX010858734.1:0-64140 GCA_001517045.1 Pseudotsuga menziesii | reverse complement strand
GGGGGGGGGGGGGGGGGGGGGGGGGGGCGGTGAATCAGTATTGTCAATTTTTACTTTAAAAAACAAAAAAACAACAATCAAGACACAGTTTTATATTGGAAACCTCAAAAGAGCAAGCCACCAACACAAACTCATTAATAAGATGAATTTAAAAAATTATTTATCTACAGCAACAGAAAGGATGCAAAACACACCCTACATTTTTCCTGCAACTACAGACTAGGATACTACAACACCCTTATGGGTTTCTTCCTGCTACAATAGACAAGGATTCTATGACACCCTATTCTCCAGCTACGACTGGAAGGAGGCTTCGACCCCCTACAGACATGTAGTCTACCCTAGCACCGCGCTGCCACCCTGATATGTTTCTCACAATTTCTCTCCCACTGAATTCTGTAACACCCACTGGTCTCTGATTCTGATCATGCAATTCGAACTGCAGAGATGTCTTCCTTCTTACTCAAGTCACTGCTTAAATACTTCTTAGTGTTTAAGCTTCTTTCAACTATTGCGTCTCTTCAAACTGAAAAAACACACCTTTCACTGTTGCACCTTTTCAGATCTAAATATCACACCTTCTACAACATTCTTTCACGTTCTTCCATTGATCCTACACCTTAGAAATCATTTCCGCAACTTGGAAACCATTTCCGCACCTCTATCAAATGTTTGTAGGTGCTTTCGTACAGCCAAAATTCTTTCCACGAGATTAAATTCTCAAGCCAATCAGAGTCATTGATCTTATCTCTAAGTCAATCAGAATCGTCAATCTAATCATCGATTTCCACCTCAAAATCGCCTTTCCGCATTAGGATTTTCTCATCAATGATTCCCCACTGTTGATCTTCGTCGGCCGTTTTCCTAACCGTCGATCTCTATATTGTGGGATGTCGATTGTTCGCTTGTGCCTTTCCGAAAACTCCTTTCTGCAATATTCTTTCCTTAATTCTTTTTCCACACTGTTGATCTATTTTAGCGGAACTAACTTCAGCCGTTCGATCTCTCCAAATTGTGGGATGCGGGATGCGGGATGCAGAAACGTAACATTTCAACTTTTCGCAAGGTCCTTTCCGCAATTTTTCTTCTACACCGTTGATATTTTGCGGAGTCTTTCCTGACAATTGATGTTGCGGATTGCGGGATGCGGGATGCGGAATCACACTTTCCTATTTTGGACTTCTACAACTTTGTTTCCGCATTGCGGGATAGGGGATGCAGAATCACACTTTCCTATTTTGGACTTCCACAATTTCCTTCCGCAACTTTGTTTCTGCATTTTCCTGGACCGTTGATTTCCTAGTGGATTTACCCTGGACCGTCCATCTTGATCTTTTGCAGAACTTTGGCTTTTCTGCCTAACTTATGTAAACTTGATCTTCACCGTCAGATCTAGTGCAGGTCACTCCCTGACCGTCCATTCTATAACTAATGAGAAACTTTGGCTTTTCTGCCTAACTTATGTAAACTTGATCTTCACCATCAGATCTAGTGCGGGATGCTTCCTAATTGTTGATTTCAGATCGAGTTCGAATCTCACCATGACTTTGTGGATCTACACGATTTCTTTGCGCACATCCTTTGCGACAATTCTTTCAGAAACAACATTGGATGATCGATATTTAGCCGTTGAACTTGCTATAGGGTTATTCATTTGTCATTCACCTTGCAACCTACAACCTGTAACAGGGTTATTCCTTTGTTATTCTGGATACCTGCAACCTTCAGTCTGCCACCATATCTAATGGTTGTTCCTTTGTCATTTGTGAACACCTTTTACATCAATGACAACTATATAGTCAACACTACTTGCATATATAAGGGAGGACAAATATCTCATATTCATTCATCATCTGTACCCTTCATGGTACTTGTATTGGAGACTTAGGGTTCATGTGGAAACCTTAGGAAACGACAAGGGCTGATAAACGTCTTAGATGTTCTTGGAGAGCTTGCTCATTTGTGATGCTAGGTTTTTTTTGTGATGACTTAGGTTTGTCTTATACATGCAAACCCTAGAGAATAATACACCATTGTCGATGATGGTTTTTATGTCTCTTGTTGTAACACTAAGGTTTCTACCGTAGTAGAAGACATGGAGAGAAGATTTAACACCTTGCATTTTTTTGGGATCTTTATTCTTATGGTATGTAAGGATAGGAGAATATCATAGAGTTCTTGTATTCTTGATGCTGCATGGAAGTCTTGATGCTTATGATGAATGTAAGAGTGGAAAAATTAAGGTTTGAGGATTCAAACCCTAGGACAAGAAAGTATATTTGGAGTCCAACACTAGATTTTTCTTTCCACATACGTATACGATTTATCATGGCTAGGGTGTGAAAAACTTGAGGAAGAAAACCATGTTAATGTGGAGAACTTGTGTGACACAATATTTTTGTTGAAACCAAGGAGGACTTGTAAATGTTGGTGCTTGGTAGTTGGATATTTTTGGTGGTGGCTAGGGTTTTCATGATTTCCCTAGCGAGGGTTTTGGAGAGGTTGAAAAATTGTACCATATTTGTGATAAAGTTGTGGCATGTACATGTACTTAATTATGACAACACATATATGAAGTTTTCATGTATCCAATACCAATGTTAGTGCATATTTGATTTTCATCTTTCATTGTCTTCTTGATTAAGAAATTTTCAAAACTTATTGTTCATTCTAATTTGACATATTAAGGGTTGAAATTGTTGAGTGATTTGACCAACATATTAAAGATAATAAGGCATGCTTAATATTGTAAATATACAATAATTAAAGTGATTTCAAATATGGTTTATCTTTAGAAAAGTATGCCTAAAATAGCTGAAACTTGTTAGCATACATTTGATATCCTTACTCTTGCAATTCTTCGTGGATTGGGGTTGATATAAATGGAAATATTGTCCATATTTTTCTACTATAATTTTTATTAAAGATAATCCAAATGTTGAATATTCATAAGTAATGAATTTGGGAAACTTTTGGCAAGAAGTGAAATTTCAAATTCACATTAAAAGTCATAATTACTAAACTTATACAAGTTAGCATGAATTGGCACTAAGAAATGTTCCTCCTATGGGTATAATGGCCTTTGTTAAACCTACCTCCTTGTCCTAGGAAAACATGCCCATGTCAATTCATGCTTCTTTATCCCAAATGTGCATCTTTTCAATGCAAATAATTTCCATTTTGTATGATTTTTTCTTTCCTATATTGGCCACAAAATATCACTATCACATCACATTTTCCTTGTAAAACATTTCACCAACATCATCCAAAAAATGCCACCACAGGCTTGTGTGCAAGAAATGACCTTAAATTGCCATAAAATTATAGCATACTTCTTGGATGTTGGTGATGGACCCAAGCACATATATTGAGGATGAGAATGGGAGATTACTGACCACATTGGTACATATGAGAGTAGCATTGGGTATATGAGAGGGAATTGGACACACAATTAGAGAAACGAATTACAGAAGGGAATTTGGACACCAAGACACCATGGAAGAGGGAGTGTAGGACTAACACCCTATTGGAGACCAAACCATCTTGGAGGAGGGTAATTGATCCCAATATCTTGACTTGGAGTGAATCTCACTTTCGGGGTTGGACAAAAACCTAGTTTGACATGCACATCCTTGGATTGTAGTGTTGGTTTATTGGTCAATACTGAGAGGGGGGTGGGGGTGAATAAATATTGTTATATTTTTACTATTTTAACCACTTTTAAATCTATCATTAGAAACAAATAACAACAAGAATACACAGAACACAATTTTAACGTTGAATCCCAATAGGGTAAACCACTAGTACGTCCTATTATTGCAAAACTATTATTGCGCCGAGAGGTGCTCTACAGCCCAGTATGGGGGAGATCTTGTAACTTTAATAACATTTGTAACATGTCGGCAAAAAATAATAGTGATAGTGAATATTATGGGAGATATCTTGTAACATGATGTAACGTTTGTAACATGTCGGTAACAAATAATAGTGATAGTGAATATTATGGGAGAGATCTTGTAACGTGATGTAATGTTTGTAACATGTCTGCAAAAAATAATATTGATAGTGAATATTAAGGGAGATATTTTGTAACACAAAATAAAAAATAATATCACTTTTGTTTATTAATAAAAAATAAATTTTCTAATAGGCCAAAATAAATGTCGGCCACAAAAACAATCTAATATGGGGGAGATGTTGTAATCTTCCTACCTAACAAAACAATAAAAAAGTAAAAATTTAATTATCCGTAAAAAAATTTGTGGGTCAAGAAAAAAACACAAAATTGAATTATCCGCAAAACAATGTTGGCATTGCACATGGTTTTAAAACCATGTGCAAGGAATTCTAAACAACCCATGGTTTTATAGCACATGGTTTAGGAGGATTTGCACATGGCCTCCTAAACAACCCATGGTTTTATGAGAGTCTTACATATGGTTTTAAAACCAAGTGTGGGGAAATGATGCAATGTTCGTTCCTAACAAAATAAAAAATAATAAAAAATATTATATATCGACCATAAATAATATTAAATATTAATAATAAAAATATTATATGTGGACCTTAAATAAAAAGATGTGTCTTTTGGTTTGAATCAAATCAATGGATACCTAAGAAGAGGTTTGCACCTCGAGATATTTGGTCCATCTCAGCGCTTGATAGAGCCTAGGATTTGGATCTATGTTGGTTTACAAATAGTTTTTCCTACTGCTAAAGACAAGGATGGTATTACACCTTGTATACCAATGCCAATTGGAAGGAGGATACGACCCCCTGGTTTATCAGCTACGACTAAAAGGATGCTACAACACCCTATTTATTAATGCCAATTGGAAGGAGGCTACAACCCCCTGGTTTATCAGCTATAACTGAAAGGATGCCATGACACCCTATTAACTAATGCCAATTGCAAGGAGGCTAAGACCCCTGGTTTATCAGCTACAAATGAAAGGTGGAAACAACCCCCTGTAGGCCTGTTTCCTTCCTTAGCACAACCTTGCCACCCTGATATGTTTCTCACGATTTCTATCCCACTGAATTATGTCACACCCACTAGTCTCTGATTTTGATCATGCAATTCAAACTGTAGAGACATCTTCCTTCTTACTTAGGCCACTGCTTAAATACTTCTCAACGTTTAAGCTTCTTTCAATAGTTGCGTCTCTTCAAACTAAAAAAAAACACCTTTCATTGTTACGCCCTTTCAGATCTAAAGATCACACCTTCCAGAACGTCCCTTCACGATCTTCCATTGATCCTGCACCTCAAAAATCGTTTCCGCATCTTGGAAACCATTTCCGCACCTCTGTCCAACGTTTGCAGGTGCTTCCGTATTTCCAAACTTATTTCCATAAGATCATCTTCCTAATCCAATCAGATTCATTGATCCTATTTCTAAGTCAATCTGGACCGTTGATCTAACCATCGATTTATGCCTCAAAATCACTTCCCACCAAGATTACCTCATCAATGATTCCCCACCGTTGATCTTTGTTAGGCATTTTCCTAACCGTCGATCTCCATATTGTGGGATGCGGGATGCGGGATTTCGACTGTCCGCTTTTTCCTTTCTGCAAACTCCTTTCTGGAAGCTTCTTTCTGCAAGCCTTCTTCCACACCATTGATCTTATTTTAGCGGAACTAACTTCTGCCGTCCAATGTCTCCAGATTGTGGGATGCGGGATGTCAATTTTCCACAATCTCCTTTCCACAAGTTTCCTTCTGCACCATCAATCTTTTGCAGAGTCTTTCCTGACCATTGATCTTACAAGATGCAGGATGCGGAATCACACTTTCCTATTTTGCACTTCCGCGTCTTTGTTTCCGTATTGTGGATTGCGAGACGCGGGATGTAGAATCACACTTTCCTATTTTGGAATTCCGTAATTTTCTTCCGCAACTTTGTTTCAACATTTTCCTGGATCGTTGATTTCCTTGCAGATTTACCCCTAACCGTCTGATCTTGATCTTGTGCGTAACTTTGGTTTTTCCACCTATCTTTTGCGGGATGCTTCCTAACCGTCGGATCTTGTGTGGGATGCTTCCTAACCGCCCATTCTACAACTAATGTGGATCTGCATTCTATCTTTGTGGATTATACAAAAACTGATCCTCATTCATCGGATCTCATGCAGATAACTATACCACCTCATCATTGTGTCATGTCATCACTACCTTCATCTATGCCACCTCATCATCGTGCCATTTTGTCTTTACTTTGACTTATGTTGCGTTAACTCTGCATTAACTATGTCATGGTATCTTTTTGCTTATCCTTTGTACTTCATAAGCCATCAATACCTTAATCTTTCATCATCATTAGGACACCATCATATTCCATGTTATCATCTGTGTCATGCCACATCCTCAACTATGCCATGCCATCTCATTAGTACTTTAGTCTTTCACTGAGTTTGTCCTGCCATCATATCCACTGGTTATTCCTTTTTCATTCGTGAACAAATTTGACATCAATGACAACTATAACCCAAATTTTTTGAAAATCTGCCCCTTTGGCATTGATGGCAACCTCTAAACATTCTCCCCCTTTGACAACAATGACAAAGGATAACCTGTTATGCCAATGTTGCACCTATTTTGATATAGGATTTTACGTCTCTCTTCTTTTTGACAACTCCTCATGTCATCATATCTCCCCTTTAACTGAAGTTGGCTATTTCACCAATGTATTATCATTTATCTTAACATTTTCTGTTCTTGAATGATAGCTTAACTGATAGATCCATGGACTCCCCCTGTTACTGTACTTCTTCTTCTTTGTCAATATTTTTGTGAAAGAGTTTACACTCGGCATTTTTCCAACACTCTTCCATGTTCTAGGATACATGTTTTTTTTTTAACTTTATTCTTGTTGCCATATCTAATGGTCTATTCTTTCTGTAAGTTAACTGGCTTCCACTTTTACCAGAATTCCTTAAGCTTGTGCATTTAGATATTCATAGAAAATCCTAGCATATACTTCTAGATTCTTTTGTATTTTAGATCTATATTATCAATTGTCCAGAGACCTGTAGCTTCAGATCCTCAACACAGAGATTACTTCAGATTATTACATAGTTTCTCTAGTCTCACTATCTCAGACACAAGGACTCATAACCTCAACCTTTTCCTTTGTCAATGCTGAACTCATCCTGCTACCTTATCAATAGACTGATTTTTTTTTCCTTTTTTAGTTTTCTTCTATTGTCATCAATTTTTATGTGTCATGACTTCAAATACTAAGTGAACATAATCATATTTATCTTCTATTTGATTGCAGACATCATGGTCTTCGTGACTCTCACATTTTTTTGTTTGCATGTTACTTCATACTTTCTCTTATGTCATCCATACACCATCCTTGATCACCCATCATCTTTGAAGAAGATATCCTTCAATATTCTTTCAACATTAGATACCAATTGGAATTTTCTGACTTTAACTCCCCCTGAGTATAAGATCCCTTCTAATGTTATTTTTCAGGTTTTTTTTTTAATCACGAGAGACCTTTTTAGAAAAATATCCCACAGTCATCACTACATCCTTCTTCATCACCTTCATCTTTATTGGTGTATTCTTCTACATCACTAAGTAGCTTTCCCTCATGATGAGTGTCATTTTTATCTATGACCTCATTATTCTCAACATCAACTATAAAGACTTTATTAATTACTAAACGTTGTGTTTCTTCTGAAGCTTTTAATTCTTTCAGCCACACATTTTCAGGAGGTGTACTATTTACTTGTCCTTCACCATGCTCTGCATTGGTGTCCTATTCCCTTTTTATCCTTTGATTTTCTCCTTTGACTCTGCAGTCAGCCGCCTTGTGACCAAAATTATGACATCAATGACAATAACCATGAAATTTTTCTTTATCCACAGGAGGTATTTGGTCTCTCTGTTTCCTAATTTCCATTTTCTTCCATTGTATTTGAACTTCTACTGGAGCGTCACATTTCAGTTTACAATTTATATCCAAGTGTCAAAGTTATTACATTTGTAACACTCTATATCAAACCTTTGGAGAAGTCCAAAATCATTATGATTCCTTACCTTCGGCTTTTTAATTGCATCCTTCTTGTACTCATGAACTTTTTCATAAGCCTTGCATTTCATGGATTTATGACCAAAGTTATTACAAGAATAACAATGACCCAAAAATATTTTCTAGTTTCTATTTATTAATTGTCTCTTGGGATCCTCATGAGTTATGTCTTTGTCATGAAAGGATAAATCATGTTCTTTGCACTTTTTCTTTTTAACAGGACTCTTCGGTAATTCAACATAGCTCTTTGTACTTCCTCTCTGATTAGTGAGTGGGAAACTCTCTAGCTTTTTCTCTTTAACGAACCCCAAACCAAACCTATCACTTGATGGTCTTTGGCTACTTAGAATGTCATCTAAAATCCTTGAGTTGTTCTCAAACTTTGATTTAATGGGTTTTTCATCAACTCCTTCTCTAAGTCGAGCAATTTATTTCTCAAGTTTTTCAGAATATTGAATTCTCTTCCTCAGAAGAGCTACTAGATCTTCCTCACGGCCTCTTGAAGTTGGTTTCTCAAATCAGTAATAATATGTTTTGTCTCTTCTTGGTATTTAGACAATTTATCTTTCAAAACTTTGTTTCTTTTCCTACATCTTTCAATTTCATCTACAACAGCCATGTGTTCAGCTTCTATGTCCACTTCTGATTCCTGATCTGAATTTTTTGTTCCTAAAAACAGGATTTCATTATCTTCACTCATTTCCTCATCTTCACTTTCTTCCTTGGAATAAAAGTTATTCTTTTTCTCTTTATATTTATTTCTACCCTTATGACAACATGATTCTTCATGGTCACTCTCCTCTCATTTTGGGTAGGAACACTTATGGGAAAAATGTCCAATCCCTCCATAGTTAAAACATTTCAAAGGTAGTTTACCTTTGTATTTCCCAGTTCCCTTATTAAGTCTACTTACAAAGAGGGATTCCTCATCATCTAGATTTTCTGATTGATTTTTGGAAGTGACTTTAAATGCTTCTTCTTTCTTCGATTTTTTATCTTGTCAAGTTCTCATCTCATAAGCAGTGAGAATTCCATGCAGCTCATCTACTATCACCTTTTTAAGGTCATCCCGTTCCTCTAGGGTGGAAACCTTTGAGTCATATCTCATTGGTAATGTTCTTAGTATCTTTCTTACCACTTCTTTTTCTTTCAATTTTCCTCCAATACCTCTAATAGCATTGACCACCTCATCTACATGAAGAAGGTATACCCAATATTCTCTTCTTCTCTCATTTGGAGGCTTTCAAATTGACCTTTATATGTCTATAGTTTGGATTCTTTGACCTTAGATGCTCCTTCATAGATAATATTCAACTTATCCGAGGCTTGTTTGGTAGATGTGCATTGCATAAACTTAGTAAACACAGTGTTTGTTAATCCACTCAAGATTGCATTTAGGGCTTTGGCATTGCCTTCATATTCACCTAGTTCAACTGTGTCTGTAGGGTACTGGTTTCCTATTTTAAGGTCCTTTTTTGTTGCTTCCCAAACCTTCCATCCCAGGGACATGAAATGACACCTCATTATTACACTCCAGTAAGCATAGTTTTCTCCTGTAAATAGTGGAGATCTGTTAGTGGCCATGCCTTCTTTCTGATCCATAGTGGTTATCATAAAGGATCTACCTTCCCGTGGTTAAATTGTGTTGAAGGAACCTGCTCTGATACCAATTGTTGGTTTATTGGTCAATACTAAGAGGGGGGATGAATCAATATTGTTATATTTTTACTATTTTAACCACTTTTAAATCTATCATTAGAAACACATAACAACAAGAATACACAGAACACAATTTTAACGTGGAATCCCAATAGGGTAAACCACCAATACGTCCTATTACTACAAAATTGTTATTTACAAATATTTTTGTTTGCTACTACAGACACGGATGTTATTACACACTGTTTACCAATACCAATTGGAAGGAGGCTACGACCCCCTGCTTTATCATCTACGACTGAAAGGATGCTACAACACCCTATTTACCAATGCCAATTAGAAGGAGGCTACAAACCCCTGGTTTATCAGCTACAACTGAAAGGATTCTAAGACACCCTATTTACCAATGCCAATTTTAAGGAGGATACGACCCCCTGGTTTATCATCTACAACTAAAAGGAGGAAACAACCCCCTATAGTCTTGTTTCCTGCCCTAGCGCCACCCTGCCACCCTGATATGTTTCTCACGATTTCTCTCCCACCAAATTCTGTCACACCCATTGGTCTTTGATTCTGATTGTGCAATTCAAACTGTAGATACATCTTCCTTCTTAATCAAGCCACTACTTAAATACTTCTACGCATTTAAACTTCTTTCAACAGTTGCATCTCTTCAAACTGAACAAACACACCTTTGATTGTTGTGCCCTTTAATATCTAAAGCTCACACTTTCCATATTTCCTTTCACGTTCTTCCATTGATCCTGCACCTCAGAAATCATTTCCGTAGCTTGGAAACCATTTTCGCACCTATGTCAAACGTTTGCAGGTGCTTTCATACCGCCAAACTTCTTTCCATAAGATCATCTTCCTGATCCAATCAAAGTTGTTGATCCTATTTCTAAGTCAATCTGGATCGTCGATCTAATCATCGATTTCTGCCTCTATATCGCCTTTCTACACCAATATTACCTCATCAATGATTCCCTGCCATTGATCTCATTGCGCATTTTCTTGACCATCGATCTCCAGATTGCGGGATGCAGGATGCGGGATGTCGACTTTCCGGTTTTCCTTTCAGCAAACTCCTTTTCGCAAGCTTCTTTTCGCAAGCCTTCTTCCACACTGTTGATCTTGTTTTAGCAGAACTAACTTCAGCCGTCCGATCTCTCCAGATTGCAGGATGTCAACTGTCTGCAAGCTCCTTTCCGTAATTTTCCTTCTGCATCATCGATCTTTTGCGGAGTCTTTCCTAACCATTGATCTTGTGGATTGTGGGATGCAGGATATGGAATCACACTTTCCTATTTTGGACTTCCGCAACTTTGTTTTCGTATTGAGGATTGCCAGATGCAGGATGCAAAATCACACTTTCCTATTTTGGACTTCCGCAACTTTGTTTCCGCATTTTCCTGAACCGTTGATTTCCTTGCAGATTTACCCCAGACCATCCGATCTTGATCTTTTGCAGAACTTTGGTTTTTCCTCCTATCTTTTGCAGGATGCTTCCTAACCGTCGGATCTTGTTCAGGATGCTTCCTAATTGTCCATTCTAGAACTAATGTGGATCTGCATTTTTTCTTTGTGGATTATACAAAAACTGATCCTCATTCATCGGATCTCATGCAGATAACTATGCCACCTCATCATTGTGTCATGTCATCACTACCTTCATCTATGCCACCTCATCATCGTGCCATTTTGTCTTTACTTTGACTTATTTTGCGTTAACCCTGCCATGGTATCTTTTTGCTTATCCTTTGTACTTCATAAGCCATCACTACCTTATTCTTTCATCATCATTAGGACACCATCATATTCCATGTCATCATGTGTGTCATGCCACATCCTCAACTATGCCATGCCATCTCATTACTACTTTAGTCTTTCACTGTGTTTGTCCTGCCATCATATCGACTGGTTATTCCTTTGTCATTCGTGAACACCTTTGACATCAATGACAAATATAACCCAAATTTTCCAACATGTAGAGTGATCCATGTGGGTTCTCCATGTTGGTTATTTGTAGGGAAACTTGCAATTCTTTTATGTTATCCTCCCTCACCTACTTGCATATATAAGGGAGGAGAAATATACCATACTCATTCATCATTTGTACCCTTCATGGTACTTGTCTTGGAGACTTAGGGTTCATGTGGAAACCTTAGGAGAAGACACGAGATGAAAAAAATCTTATATGTTCTTGGAGAGCTTGCTCATTTGTGATGTTAGGTTTTTTTTTGTGATGACTAAGATTTGTTTTATACATGCAAACCCTAGAGAATATTACACCATTGCCGATGATGGCTATTATGTATCTTGTTGTAACACTAAGGTTTCTACCTTAGTAGAATACATGGAGAGTAGATTTAACATCTTGTATGTTTTTGTATCTTTATTCTTATGGTATGCAAGGCTAGGAAAATATCATAAAGTTATTGTATTATTAATGTTATATGGAAGTCTTGATGCTTATGATGATGTAAGAGTGGAATAATTAGGGTTTGAGGATTAAAACCCTAGGACAAGATTTCATAGAATAATGAGGTTCTTTAAAACCTTGTATGGGGGATATGTCATTTAATGTAAATTATGTGACACCAATTTATTTACCTTGAAATACTTGGTTCAATATGTTTGGTTAGGAAAATAACCAAATCTAAGGAAATACTTGTGAGAATATCTCTATCACTTGTGAAAGGTCTGCATTGACTTCAGGTCTATAGAAATTCCATGTTCGTGATTACGTGGATGAAGAACAATCAACAAATCCATAAACTGACTTTACAACCTCTGGCTACATAGATCAAGGAAAATTAACATCTCTTTGATATGATCACTTTTGACCATATATAGAGATCTTGGGAAACCCGAGGTTTCTATGTAACGTCCCCGACCCTTTGACCAGCGAAGAGGACACTACTATACATCAAATCATCCAGGCATCTATCCCCATGAACATGGACATACATACATACAGTGCTGAAGCATGATACTTAAAACATCAAACATATTACGAGGCATAATCATTCGTATACACAACGGAAGAAAAATATATCAATCAACACTCATGCATATACAGATCACATTTAATATGTATATCATCATTCATCAATGGTAAATATAATTGCAGACACAAGTCAGGAAAGAGTAATTATCTTATAGAGAACTTGTTCCACAACCAGCTTGTCGCTGCAATGTTCCACCCAACCGTAGGCCCCGTGCTCTTTAATCTCTCAGCAATGATGCCACCCCCGAGATGAGCATGATTCCCCAAGGAATAAGGAACCAACAGGATTACACAACATGATTACACATAGCCAAGGATAACAACACCACAAGGGTACACAGTTCAGCCAAGGCAACACAGTTGGGTTTATTAGGCGAACAACAGATCAGCCAAGCCAACAAAGTTGGGTTTATCAGGCCATCCAAGAGCTGGGAAAGGCTAAATGCTAAGCTGGTGAGCTCATTGAAGAGCTGCAGACACCAACACCAGAACCAGCCTGGCTTCTAGAACACCCATACACACCCAACACAAGGAAATCAATCCCTTCTTTGCAACGCGGTCCCTTAGACCCTGATCTCCCTTCCAGTGCTATTCAGGGGTTGTGGATAAGAAATCTAGCTCAGTAGCTCTGTGTGTGTGGTTCTCACCCCACCAGGTTTATCAAGCACCTCAGGCCCTCATTCACCACTCCAATGCAGTCCGAAGACAAAACCACTGCATGCAAGCAGCCAACAGCTATTAAAGCTTTTACAGGGGAAAAACACAGTTCATCAATCATGGAAAATAACAGCCCATGGGAAACCTTTCCCACAGCACATGATCCTTCATGCAGTCGCTGGAGAAATTTACACAAACCATAAAATGGGAAAAAGGAACATACTCCTAATCTCTACGTGAGGGACAAGGATGCAACCCACATAACTATTGATGCAATCACAGCCGCGACTTAACGATGTAAAACAGGACAATGCACAGTCTGAAATTGGTGGGAAGCAGATACCAAAACTCTGTGTGAACATGAGGGATGAACACCACATACCAGCAATCCGCGAGAGAGAAGGAAGGCGAACCCCCAAACAATGAATTGGGGATCTTTTAACTCAGTCCGTGTGAAGAAACTGAACATACTCATGATTTGGTTAGTGGGAAGACCATCTGCACGTCGTGGAAAGTGAGAGCAGGCATGGGCATGGTAGTGGTTTTTCTGCCAGCAATTCACTGCCCCAACTAACAATGAAAAACTAAGGTGGTGGTGAGAAAAAGAGAGTGGTGACACATGGCTCTTCCTCCATGACTCAATGTTCAACATCCCCCCCCTTCCTTATCCTTAGGAATCATGCCCCTTCTCAATTTAGTTGCAGTGAACATAGTTGGTTGGGTTATTTAATTAAAATTCACATTTATATGATGTCACAATTTAATATATGTTGTATGTCCCGATATACCATCGGTGACCATTCCAATCCGAAACATAACATAAATAAATCAATGGTGGGGCCCTTTCCCTTAGCTCCGCACCATGATTATTTACAATATATGTATCATGTATATTTAATGCAAGCGAAGTTAAAACCGGGGTATTACATTCCCCTCCCCCTTCAATAGCACTGTCCTCGGCGCTTTTACAAAATTTGAACAAAATGCTACACTGGTAACGCCTCAGTGTTCCGCAAAATTGAACAAAAATGGATGTGCCAATCGCATGGCGTCCTCCAGCTCCCATGTAGCCTCTTCATGTCCATAGTGCTCCCATTGCACCTTTACCTACCCTATGGCTCAGTTCCGAAGCATTGTGACCTTCCTGTTGAGGATGCGCATTGGCTCGATTTGGAACTCTCCCTTGGGTTCCACCTGAATCACATCCCAATTTATCACATGGTTAGGATCATGTACATATTTCTTAAGCAAAGAAACATGAAAAACATTATGAGCTCTAGTACTAGCAGGCAATGCAAGTCTATATGCAACTGGCCCTATTCTTTCAAGCACTTCAAACGGCCCACAGTATCTAGGTGACAGCTTGGCACAACTTCCAAGCTTCAAGGAACTTTTCTTTGTTTTCACTCTGAGGTAACCATGATCCCCAACACTGAACTCTCTATTCATCCTATGCTTATCTGCATATTTTTTCTGTTTGTCCTGTGCTGCCTTCAGATTCTACCTAATCTTTATAACCTCTTGCTCCATTTCCTTGAGCAATTCTGGTCCAAGCACAACTTTGTTCACTGGGTTATCCCAAGTCACTGGTGTCCTACACCTTCTTCCATACAAAGCATCATACGGAATCATCCCCAAGGATGCCTGCTGTCCATTGTTGTAAGCAAACTCTACCAAGTGTAAGTAATCTTCCCACTTGGTTGGTTTGTCCATCACATACATGCGAAGCATATCTTAAAGCACCTGATTAACTCTTTCTATCTGCCCATCTGTCTGAGGATGGTAGGCAGTGCTAAAGTTTAGCTTTGTACCCAAATCTGCAAACAACCCTTTTCAAAAATTGGAAGTGAACTTGACATCTCTGTCAGAAACTATTGCCTTTGGCAATCCATGCAATTTGAAAATCTCCTTCATGAAGATCTTTGCAATGTCATCAGTCTTATGCGTAGACTTCACTGGTATAAAATGTGCTACTTTTGTCAACTTTTCTACCACAACCATGATCGAATCATGTTGTCTCCAAGTCATCGGCAATCCTATAATAAAATCCATGGAAATAACTTCCCATTTCCATTCCGGAACTGTCAAAGGCTGCAATAAACCTGCTGGGTGTTGATGCTCAACTTTTACCTGTTGAGATTTCATGCACCTTGAAATGTATTCATCCATGTCCTTTTTCATTCCTGGCCAAAAGTACTACTTCCTAGCTGTAGCAATTGTCTTTTGATATCCTGGGTGACCAGAATACGGAGCTTGATGGATTTCATTCATAACAACTCTCCTCAAATCTGCTACATTCGGAATGTAAATTCTACCTTTATAAGTAAGAATTCCATCTTCTTCCAATTTATATCCTTCATACTTCTTCTCAAGACTTTGCTGCTGCAATTTGTCTTTTACCTGCTCATACAATTCATCTCCGACAACATGATTAACAATCTGTTGCCTCAAATTGGATTGGCAAATACTAAGAGATGCCACATGCATTTCCTGCACCTTCCCGCTGAGTGCATTAGCTACCTTATTCTCTTTCCCCTTTATGTGCTTGATTTCAAAATCAAACTCACACAAAAATTCCAGCCATCTCGCTTGCCTAGCATTCAGAGTAGGCTGATCAAATAGATACTTCAGACCACAATGGTCTGTCCTGAGTTCAAATCTTCTACCCATCAAGTAATGCCTCCACATCTTGAGAGCATGTACTATGGCTGCAAGCTCGAGATCATGAGTGGCATGATTCCTCTCATGCTCCTTCAGCTTTCTTGACTCATAACATATCATGTGGTTGTCTTGCATAAGGACTCCTCCAAGCCCTTGTCCGCGTGCATCGGTACATACCACAAAATATTTCTCTAGATCTGCAACTTTCAATACTGGTTCACTGGTGAGAAGATTCTTCAACCGCTGGAAGCTCTCTTCACACTTCGAAGTCCATTTGAACTTTGTCCCCTTCTTCTGCAAAGAAGTGATGGCATGTGCAACCTTGGAAAATCCTTCAATGAATCTCTTGTAGTATCCTGCAAGTCCCATAAAAGATCTTACATCTGTCACATTTCTTGGAGTAGGCCAATTCATAATGGATTCAATCTTCTCAGGGTCTACTAATATACCCTCATCTGAGATAATGTGACCCAAGTACTGAATTCTATCCCTGTAGAAGTCACACTTGCTCAGTTTTGCATACAACTGATGTTCCCTAAGCACTTGCAATTCCAATCTCATATGCTCTTCATGCTCCTCCTCATTCTTATAATAAACAAGAATGTCATCAAGGAAAACAAGAACAAACTTGTCCAAATACTATTGAAGACAATGTTCATAATGCACATAAATGTAGCCGGTGCATTTGTGAGACCAAATGGTACCACTACAAACTCATAATGTCCATACCTTGTCCTGAAATCTGTCTTATAAATGTCTTCGTCCTTGATCCTCGCCTGATGGTAACCAGACCTCAAGTCAATATTGGAAAATACCTTTGCTGCTCTCATTTGATCAAAGAGGTCATCAATCCTAGGCAAAGGATATTTATTCTTCACAGTAACCTTGTTCAACAGTCTGTAATCAATACATAACCTGAGTGTACCGTCTTTCTTCTTCACAAACAGAACTGGTGCTCCCCAAGGAGACACACTCAGTTGGATATACTTCTTTTCCAACAACTCTTGCAGTTGCATCTTCAACTCTAGCATCTCTGGTGTACTCATCCTGTAGGGTGTCTTGGACACTGGTGCTGCTCCTGGAACAAGTTCAATGGTGAAATCAATGTCCCTCTTTGGAGGAAGTCCTGGAATCTCATCAAGAAACACATCCCTGAATTCCTATAACACCTGATAGTCCTCCAACCTAGGAGTTTCATCTCCTGTTGGTTCCAGAATATGAGCTGCATACAACTGGCAACCTTTTCTACAAAAATTCTTCAACTGCATTGTTGAAACCTGTCTTACTGAAATTGCCTTCGGAATATCTTTCACAACTACTGGGTTTCCTTCTTCATCCATGCATTCAAAAGTCTTATTATAACAGTCAAGCTTCACTCGGTGAGCTTCTAACCAATCCATTCCAATGAGAACATCATAGAAACCAAGCGGTAGAATATTCAGATCTACACAAGTGTTCAATCCATTCATGACCAATGGACATTTCTCTATCACTTCTCTAACCTTTCTCTTAGTCCCAGTGGCTAGCTGAACTAGCCAAGATTTTCCATGCTTTACCTTCTTAAAAGCACAAATCTCCACTACTCTAGGAGTAATGTAACTATGAGTAGAACCAGGGTCAATCAAAATAGAAACAGATTGTTCAACAATCTTACCTGCAACTTCAACCATAGTTGACTGATGATTTGCCTGGCGGTCCTCCAGTGCTGCATAAATTATAGGGACTATTCTTGCTACTTGACCCACTGTTTCTGCTGCCTGAATGTTATAAGCTGGCCTTGCACTTTCATTCTCAAGTGGACAATATCTGTGCAAGTGGGGTCCTTTACATTTCCAACATTTGAGTGGACCTTCATTCTGATGTGGCTCTTTAGGCTTTCCATCTATCACTCCAACTGGATTACTTGTATCTTGGAATGGCTACTTCTGCTGATTCCTGAATCTAGAAGATTTGAAACCTTTCCTTCTTTGGTTAAACTTCTCATTCTTCTTGTCCTTCCATGCCTTATGGTAATCAGGTTTACCTTTTATTTTCTCATAGCAATACTTAGCCTTTCTTTTTTGCTTCTTTAAGAGTTCTTGGTTCATAAAACTCAATTCTATCTCCGTAAGTTGGAGGCAACCTACTCAGAAACCATTGGATATTCACTTTTTCATCTCTGATGTACCGAACATACCTCAACAATTCCAAAAACTTATTTGCATATTCATCCATGGTTCGCTGTCCCAATCTTAGATCATGGAACTCCTTAATCTTGTCATCATAATACCTGTCAGAAAGGTATTTCTACCTGAAATACTTCTTGAACTGTTTCCACTTCAGTTTCCTATCACTGATTCTCTTTACTTGCTTGAAGTGTTCCCACCAAATGGATGCTTGTCCATTCAGATTGAATATGGCAACTCTTGCCTTCATATTTCCTAAATAATCCTGTACTTGGAAGTACTTCTTTATCCCAAGAAGCCAAGCTTCATATTCTTGTCTCGTCTTTATCTCACCATCAAATGTAGGAGGTTTAGCTTTCCTAAATTCATCTCAAGAGAAATCCCTCTAGTTCCTTCTTCTTTTCCTTTTATGAGAAGATGCGATTGTATCTCCACTAGATTCTTCAGAGTCAGATGATCCACTGGAAGTCCTTCTCCTTCTCCTGGTGCTGCTCTTACTGCCTTCTCACCCAGAGTCTATCTTTTTTCTGCAAGTCTGTCAAACTTTGCAATATGGCAGCATTCAACTGATGTTGCTCTTCCTGGGCTTTTATCAAGATTCTCATGGTGTCTGCAACCTTGGACAGTGTCCCCTAGAATCTCCTTCCATTAGACTCTATGTCATCATTTCCATTACGAACGTTTTCTCCCATGGCATCTTCTACTCGCTCGTAAGAATCCCAAGCATCATACCCATCATGGGTTGTCATGACTGAACCACCTCTTTCTTTACCACATTGTTCTTTCCGGAGTAATGCTCTTGGAAGTTGTCTATAATTCTGCAATGTGTTAGTAGCAAACTATTAGATGCATGTCATTAATATAAATAAAAACTACTTACCTTCCTCTTTTGGAAATTCATTAAACACAATTTTGCTTAAAACACAAAATTTTCCTTTTTTTTCTTTTCATCCTTGTGACCACAGACAGTCTACTGAAATCTATTGAAAGACAGTTGGAAACTACTTACAAAATCATTGAGAAATTCCTTCGAAAAACCCAAATTTCCCTAGGCCCAATCGGACCTCTTCCCATCTATTTTTTCGACATTTCGGTGGTCAAGCCAACTAACTCATCGGCGGTCTGTTTATTTATTTTTCTCTGGTGTTTCGGCAGACAAACGACTATACTTTCGATTTGCACCAGCGAGAAATCAAATGTTCATCGGGTGCATAGTCATTTGAGCAGGCACAAGGGCGAAAAGTAGTCTTACTACGATTTCCGCGGGCGAACCGACTAAGCTTTCGATCGACGATCCGATCATTAACAAATTTTCGATGCCTTTATACTCTCCAAAGTTGGGTCTCTTCCCTGCTAACTCCTCGACGTTTCGACGGCTAAACCTCTAAATCCTTCCATTGTATCGAGCCTGCAATCATCTATTGTTTCAAACTTTATCGGCAATAGCATAGACTAACCATGTTGCGTCAACAGCCGTGATCTATGCATCGGATGGTTAGTCATTAAGATTTCTGCAATGGCGGCCCGCAATCGAACTATGTCTTCCGCAACTCCTGACTCTGTCGACGGTCGGAGCGACTAGGATTTTTCAACATCGGTGCTCGGAGAACCTCGGGTGATTAGCTAACTCTTTACACGGCCGCAACAGCGGGCAGCAGAGTCACTATGTTCTCCACAGGGCACTTGTCAGCGATCGAAGCGGTTGTTCATTGCGGCATCAGACAGTTAGTGGACTAAATAGCTGTAACTGCAGTTCTCCCTCATTGAACCTTTTTCGATCAGTGATCCGATCCACTAACATTTCCCAATGGCCAATGATCTCGTGCCTTAGAGAAAATTGTGAATTTTCTTCCTGCCTTGTCTTCCGTCGCATCGGCTCTTCCATCTTCTATTCTTCGGCGATGACAATGACTATTCTCCTCCGATTGACGATTGAAACACATCGGCATCGGCAAGCGAAACCTGTATTCGTCGGAGGATTAGTGCACTAGGCTTACGCAATGGTGACGCTTTGAACCACTAATTCCTTTCAATGTTCATCATCGATGAATACTACTAACAGTTTCCGATGGCCGACGAATTCAACACTTAAAAAAATTTCAGAATTTCTGCGCCATCGGCGGTCCATCTGTCTAAGTGTTCCGATGTACCGACGGCCAAAACACTTGGAAATTTTTTTGAATTTTTCTCTTCTCACCCATTTCTCTTGGTTTCTTCTGGGAAGTAGGAAACCTACCTTTATTAACTGTTTCTCATGGCCCTCTGAGGCCCAAATGCTGCAACATAAGCTCTGTCACTGCATCTTCACGGCCCATTCAGGTCCATGCTGCAACTAGAGCTCTGATACCACACTGTAACATCCCTGACCCTCTGACCGGCGAAGAGGACGCTACTATACATCAAATCATCTGGGCATATATCCCCATGAACATGGACATACATACATGCACTGCTGAAGCATGATACTTAAAACATCAAACATATTACGAGGCATAATCATTCATATACAAAACGGAAGAAAAATATATCAATCAACATTCATGCATATACAGATCAGCATTTAATATGTATATCATCATTCATCAATGGTAAATATAATTGCAAACACAAGTCAAGCAAGAGTACTTATCTTATAGAGAACTTGTTCTGCAACCAGCTACGTTGCTACAACGTTCCACCAAACCGTAGGCCCACGTGCTATTTAATCTCTTAGCAACGCTTCCACACCTGAGCCAGGCATGATTCCCCAAGGAATAAGGAACTAACAGGCTTACACATAGCCAAGGATAACAACACCACAAGGGTACACAGTTCAGCCAAGCCAACACAGTTGGGTTTATTAGGTGAACAACAGATCAGCCAAGCCAACAAAGTTGGGTTTATCAAGCCATCCAGGAGCTAGGAAAGGCTAAATGCTAAGCTGGTGAGTTCATTGAAGAGCTGCAAACACCAACACTAGAACCAGCCTAGCTTCTAGAACACCCACACACACCCAACACAAGGAAATCAGTCCCTTCTCCGCAACGCAGTCCCTCAGACCCTGATCTCCCTTCCAGTGCTATTCAGGGGTTGTGGAGAAGAAAGCTAGCTCAGTAGCTCTGTCTGTGTGGTTCTCACCCCACCAGGTTTATCAAGCACCTCAGGCCCTCATTCACCACTCCAATGCAGTCCGAAGACAAAACCACTGCATGCAAGCATCCAACAGCTATTAAAGCTTTTACAGGGGAAAAACACAGTTCATCAATCGTGGCAAATAACAGCCCACGGGAAACCCTGCCCATAGCGCACGATCCTTCATGCAGTCGCTGGAGAAATTTACACAGACCAGAAAATGGGAAAAAGGAACATACTCCCAATCTCTACGTGAGGGACAAGGATGCAACCCACAGAACTATTGATGTAATCACAGCCACGACTTAACGATGGAAAGCAGAAAAATGCGCAGTTTGAAATTGGTGGGAAGTAGATACCAAAACTCTGCACGAACATGAGGGATGAACACCACAAACTAGCAATCTACGAGAGAGAAGGAAGGCGAACCCCCAAACAATGAATTGGGGATATTTTAACTCAATCTGTGTGAAGAAACTGAACAGACTCGCGATTTGGTTAGTGGGAAGACCATCTGCACGTCGTGGAGAGTGAGAGCAGGCGTGGGTGTGGTAGTGGTTTTTCTTCCAGCAATTTATTGCCCCAACTAACAATGTAGAACTAAGGTGGTGGTGAGAAAAAGAGAGTGGTGACACATGGCTCTCCCCCCATGACTCAATTTTCAACATCCCCCCCCTTTCCTTATCCTTATGAATCATGCCCCTTCTCAATTTAGTTGCAGTGAACATAGCTGGTTGGGTTATTTAATTAAAATGCACATTTACATGATGTCACAATTTAATATATGCCATATGTCCCGATATACCATCGGTGACCATTCCAATCCGAAACATAACATAACTAAATCGATGGTGGGGCCTTTGCCCTTAGCTCCGCACCATGATTATTTACAATATATGCATCATGTATATTTAATGCAAGTGGGGTTAAAACTGGGGTATTACATTCTATCTGCAATCTAATAAGATGTGAAAAATGTATATATTATTTTCACAATGATTTTGTTACAAAGAAAACCATTCAAAACCGAAAAATAAGGAACCTAAAATTTTTAGGCAGCAAAACATGTTGTCCATGTTTTTGGACTTCTAAGCATATTTGACACATTCTATTATCAATTCAAGCAAGTTAAAATTATAGGGAACAAATAATGTCAGAAATTAAGCAAGTATGGAATACAAATCAAATTAATTGAAGCAAAATATGTATGAGAATTAGGAATATGTTTTCGATACCATTTATAATATAAAAAAATTACAGCTTACCTTGATTTGTGGAGCTTTGAACTGTCTTCTTTTGCTTTACCTTTAAAAACATCATTCAACATACTAAAAATATTTTCCTGTTGCAATAATTTCATGTTAGGATTCATCAAATAAATATTTCTCTGCTTATTAAAATAACAAAACGAAGGTAAATAAATACAGTTTTAGTAGTTTGTCTCAATGATTAGAAAGAACAATATTGATGAACATTTTGTTGTTGTTGAAATTTTTTAATTTAACAATGTAAATTACAATACTATTCAAGTAAAGTAATTGGTAATAAGAGATCACCTATGGAAACATGGAGAACCACAACACTATGTATATAAGGCCATCAATCACATCAAAACACCATTTTTTTCCTCTGAACTATGAAAATGTTTCCCAACAATAAATGTAAAAAGTTCCAATGGAGGAGTCAAATAGAAAAAGTAAAATTTAAACACTACAATTATAGAAATAATTGTTTTTAATGTATACTTCCTTACCATTCATTGATATCCTCTATGTTTCAAGAATAATTTAATATTATTTACTAAACAGGACCAAAGGTGGAAGCTCTTATGGCCCTTCCTCCCCCTCACATCACTCTCAATTCCCCAAACCCAATGTATCTACTTGCAAATTAATTCACTCAATAGATGAAAAAAGCTTTCATTAAACCATTCATTAAATCATTCAATAAACCATTCATTCATTCAATAGTTGAAAAAAACATTCACTAAACCATTCATTTAGTCAATAGCCGATAAAACCATTCAGTAAACCATTCATTTAACCATTCATTTATTAAATAGTGAAAAACACCATGCACTACATTATGTTATAAAAAATAATTACTCAAAATTTCTTCAGCCACTTCTTTTTTACTTTTCTTCTCTTTACATAATTAGCAAGAAGTGCATCTTCGAGAATTTGTTGATCGGTCTCCCTAGTAGATTGCTCGTTAGGTTGAACTTGCGGCGAGGGGCTCGGATTTGCTGCAATAATGTGAAAATGTTTCATTAATTTATTTTTGTTTTTATAATTACAAGTAATTCATTTAAAAAAAACATTACAAATGTTTTTTTTTACCTGGCGTGGGCACATCATCATGTTCATCACTATCCTATCCAGGCTCAACCTGTTCAGTGTTACCTGCATCTACATGCTTTGTAGTTGAATTGTGAAGAATTAGAATTAATGTTCATCATTTTCAATTATCTATACAAAATAGTAGCATATTAATAAATTCATTACCAGGAATCGAAGCATGATCTTCGACTGGTTGGTGTACATCCTCGACATTAACGGGATCATTACTTTCCTGCTCAAAACAGAATAAATAGTTTATGTTAATTTTTTATAACGAACAAATTGAATGAGAATTAATAAAGTTTCATTAAACTATATAGTTATTATATACATGTGCACCAGATGGATTGACAGAATATTGTGTATGCCCAAATAAGCTTCTTCGACGTTCAACAACAAATTCAAAGCTGTGTTTGAAGCCAAGCTTCAAGTCTTCCTGAGTGTGTGGTTCTTTGAATCGGTCAGCCTGCATATTTGCATAACGTCATTAATTTTACATTTTGAGTCGGAATAAAACAAAAATAATTTTCTATTTATTATTTGGATGCAATATCGGGTTTTTGATACTTACAAATCGTGTCGTCAAGTTCGAATAACCACCAAGGCCAAGCTTGTGTTGACCAATTTTCTCCAGTATTGCCTTTGTGGACTTTGATGTGTCTGACAACCTAATCAAGTGTTGATTTACATTGGTCGATGTTCCAATTTTGATATAAAAATTAATAATAATAATGCTTAGAATTACATTGTGGAATGTATAGCATACCTCCATGTTCCTAGTGGTATCATTCCTTCTTTTCTTAGACCCTTCTCTTTTCCATCTTCCACTGGGGATTTCCACTCATGTGATGGAATCATCGGAGGGTGCTCATACTTAGGGTTCTTTTATAGGCTAACCCTATATTGGTCTCAGACAATATTCATATGTTGTCCAACCTTTTTTAGGACCTTCGATGTATCAAAGGTATCTTTGCCAAACATGCTAACCAACCGATTAGTAAGCTCATCCTTTAAATATTTTGGTTGTCTGTCCCACCTTGTGCAAATGGTGGGCCCGAAGATCTACAAGTCCAAATCATTTAGATTTTTATAAATTACATCATTTCCTGCAAAACAATCATGCCATCATTAGTCAACATCAAAAAAATTTATCTGAATATTAGAAACAAATTATAAAAACTAAATTGAACAATCTATAATTACCTAGAATCTTCTTTATCTTTATTGGAACGAGTTCCTCGTTCACCAAAAATGTTGTCACTGTTGAACCCGTGTTAGTGACATGAGAAGATCCAGGAAATGCTACTTCAGCATCATCATTAGTATCAAACCCTGCATCCACCCCTTCTTCTACAAGATATTTTGTGGGTTGGTCAGCATCGGTTGCACCCTCTGCTGGCCTCGAGGGTGTCATAGATTGTGTTCCTGACTGTTCAATGGAAAAAAAGGGTGTAGTATGTGGTGTACATGGAGTGGTTTGGTTACTGGGACCAACATCGCCTTCACCACCAGTGTGAGGTTGCAAAACATCCTGTAAATACAAACCATTGTATTATAATTTCACTATCATATAAAATAAAAAATTATAAATTTCTAAATGAATTTACATTATGATTCTGCAACTTACTTTCAAATATTGACATCTCTGGATCAGAAATTGAACCTTTGCTTTGATCCCGTCTGTCTGTGGACCTATCAATGCCATACAAACCATTTCCTCATGTATTTTTTCAAGGTCTTCTGTAGCACCTTCAACGGGTCTATAGAAGAACCATTGTCAGCATCATTGAAAAAATGGTAGACATCAATATTAAATACTGTTGAGTTCTTGTTTCATGGACCGAATCATTTGTCTACAATAGAAATATATAAAACATTGCTTAGTTGTTGAAGCAATAGTCTGCGCAAAAAATTATATTAACAAAAATTGTCTATCATGGTAGATTCCTAGATTTACATATAGGTTTACCTAATGCCTAGATGACGGTGTGGTCTGATCAACAGATGAAGAGTTTCCTCGATCATCCACCTACAAAAAAAGTATACAACATTATCATAATGAACGCAATCGTAAATTTGAAAAAATACATAACAAAATAAACATTATGCTACATGTTTGATATGTGTACAATTTTGAATTATTTAAAATGTAGAATTACATTTAGGTTTACCTGTTGCCCCGAGGCTCCAGTCGTCTAATCAACAGCTGGGGACTTTCTCCGATCATCAACCTGCAAAAAAAGTAGACAACATTATCATAATGAATGCAAACATAAAAACGAAAAAATACATAACAAAATAAACATTATTCTACATGTTATACATGTGAACAATTTTAAAGTATTTAAAATGTAGAATTGCATTCATGTTTACCTATTTCCCTGAGGTTGCAGCCGTATGATCAATTGTCGGGTGGCTTCCCCAATAAACACTTTGCATGAAAAATAGATAAGATTATATAAACGAACTGAATATACTATTGAAAAAACATAAGAATCGATCTGTTTGTCCATCCTAAATTTTTACAATGGCAATATCGATGTATACCTGCCGCCTTGAGGAAGGTCTACTAACATCTACTGTGAGGGAGGTGGCCCTGACAAAACCCTGCATCAAAAACATACTAAAAATTACCTAATGAAACCAAAATACTCACTAAAACAATTTTAAAACATAAAATTTTTATATATACCTGTTGCCTCACGAATTGTGTACTCCTCTCACCTCTTGCTAGGGTGATGCGCCCCCCATCACCTCCCTGCAAAGTCAACATAGGAAATTTAATAAAAAAAATTACAATTATCTGCTAACGAACAATCCTAAAGATGTTTAAATAATTAATGAAAGGTTGGGTAAATTGTTGGATGTACCACATCCATACTAACCATATTTGTATCTACTTGATTCAAATTGTAATCAATAAGCAGCTCTTCCCCAGTAACTATTGATTTAATGGCACATACAAAGACACAGTTTCCTTCACGTACCTCAAATATGCATATGAGTTTCTTAAGTGTAGACCTTGGTTGTGTACTGTTTATAAACCCCACAATATTCCCAGTTATTTTTGGCCTTCCGTCAATGTAAAACGTTGCTCCTTTATTTTGATCTTTGTCTTCCAGTTGTAAATAATTTGCTGAAAACCCAAATCTACGCACATTTCGTGTATATTGGACCAGGCGCATCCAATCATTGTAGTTGTAAGAGGGTCCAACATACTCCATCAATTCTGTACATCTGTCGATTTGACCTTTATGCCATCCATGCAAAACAACCCCAATCCATGTAATGACAATGGTGCAATTCTGTATATCCTCTCATTCACACAAAAAGCAGTGTTGACTTGAGGAATATCTCTAGGTACCCATTGTTTCACTAGGTGTTTGTACCTTAAGGGTACCTCAATGTCTCCTATTGTCTCATCATCATAGGAACATGACCCCCCTCCTTTGAGAAAAAATTCCATGCGTTTATTGAATTTTCTTCTGATCTTCTGACATGTAGTTGATCTAGCCCTTGTAGACCTACTGGATGTCTCACTTTCCTCTAACCTTCCCAAAATCCCCTTCCTAGAGGAAAACAGGTTTGAAAAATACCCGTTTAGTTCTACCTGCATCATGGCCGAATTTTTTTTTGGCAAATAATAGAAAAATACAAGCAAAAAACTTGGAAAGACATATAACATGGCATAATAGTGATATCATTATCCTGAATAATATCAATAATTCCCTAGTATAATAGTTCATCGCATAGTCCTTTAACATGATATAGATATCAAGTTGTTCCATAGCAAATGCTTCGGCCAATTTATCTCAAAATACAAACTATGTTTTTTACAATATTCTTAGGTGTACCTTTTTTAATTTATTTTGTTTCCTCGCCCAAAAATATTAAATACTCAGTTTACGGATCTCAATATATCTAATAAAATCATTTGCAAATATTGTGTAACTTTTTTTCAGAAGAAAAAGAGGTGTTCCTTGATATTCAATAAGAATCAAAGGTAAATTTTACATAGTCCTAGCAATAAGTCAGTCCAGACATGAGTGGAGATCATAAGTATCAAAAAATTTCCCAAGGGGAGGGACGGAAACCACAATCCGAAGATGAATGAACTAGCAATGCCACTTGGAGAACATAAGGAGCCCAAACAACTTATTCAAGGAGGAATCGAGGGTGGATAAGAGACACTGCACTAACAGAGGTTATCCAATTGAGGTCATCTATGAAAGAAATGGAAAAATAAATGAAAAAGTTGGAACTATATTACAAGGATCAAAAGTATGCATTGAACCAGGATGAAGCTGGTATTATAAGTTCCAAGGGGTCTATTTTAAATAACCATGGATTCACAATGAAATTCCATGACCACAAAGTTATAACATATGATGAAATGGTGGAACCCTTCCTTTAGACTATAGCAGAATCAAGAGTTGCAGTGAGACAGTTATGCAAGACTATTGTAACATTATTACAAGAACAATGTGATGATAAAGGAATGGAAGGGTTTGGTTGATTAATACAAACCTGCCAAAGTTATGTCCAATTCTGCATCAAACAATAGTTGGATGAATGAAACAACATTGATTGACCTTTTATCACACCTTTTAATATAAATGTAGATTTCACATAAAAATCAGTTGCATGCACACGTCTCAGATGTTACTCTTTGGACTATACCTCTTTTTGTCATCAAGCATGATCATTTTCACTCATTGAAGAAAAATTTTCAAATAAGGGTACTTATAATGTTGAACAAATCCTTCATATGGTAGATGTGAATATTCAAGGATGAACACTTCTCCTCGATAGGATAGGAAACTCCTTGATATGGCATCAAATCCTCTAAATGCTTGATGGAAAACTTTCTCGAATTACCAAGCTTCTTGCCCCAAAAACTACCCATCATTTAACACAATGAATAAAATGGATTGCTTTGCAATGTTTCAAAGGAATGTTCCTACAGGAAATTGCTTCACATATTGTCGAGAATTGAAGATGATCATGCACTTTTTTCAAAACAAACTAAAAATTTTTGGAATTTAATGGAACTATTTGTTTACCGATATTTTGCTTTTAGGGTATGACAATAAATATTGAATTGTACTTGGACCTCATATTATGTTTTTTCCATGGCTATAAGTAATTGTTGACTACCCATAACTCATGATGCACCCAACATGCTTGTTGTTGTTGTAACCCTTACTTTTGATGGTTGTAAGTGGTTGTTAGTTTTCCCATGAATGTTATTGTGATGTTTTATATGATTGTCCATTTTACCTAATACGTTTTATGATATTTTCCATCATTGCTATGGTGCACATACTTGTTGTTTATGGCTTCTTAAGCTTGAAAGCTCAAGGGCCTAAAAGTGCCCAGATCTCATGTAGGACCCTTTAAGAGTCATAATAACAACTTTTGTTAGAGGATGTTATTCTCCAAATGATACACCAAAACCATACTTATCAGTTAATATTTGTATAAGGATGTTTTTCTCTCTCCCATAATTTATCATACTAATGGGATTGTGATTATTGAGTCAATGCCTTATTTTCATAGTGGAAATCCTACAACACTACACTGGAATGTCTTATGACTAACTCATGAATCTTCCCATGGTTATTAAATATCCATATATAAATCACTATTGTGGTTTTATCATTGCTCCTATTCAAGAAGAAAAAAGTAGATATGACTTATTTCCGTACATTAAGTCCACATGCACATAATGACTAGCTTTGGTACTTCCTAAATTTTCACTTTTCCTTTTGACAACAAAAGTGAAACATGAAACAATATCCTTACTTTCAGGATCTTGCATAGCTGAGGGCTTTGATCGAACTGTAAAAGTATTTGTTCCAAAAGTAAATATTTTGAGACCTACGAATGAAGGGGAGAGAGATGAATGGTTGAAGGACTCAAATGGAGGATGAATTGATGCCCTATTCTACCTACCCAAAGGTCCTTTTATAATGAATATTATCCCCAACTTATCCTTGATTTGTAGTCTTCTATTTTTCACCCATACTGCCAAAAGTAACACATTTTTATGTCGATCTAGTATGTATCTTCATGTCACAAGTTTTTACTTCAAGATGAATATGGAACCCTAGAAGGTAATGTTGATTTGGAAATATGATTTTACAATGTTTCATCCCATGTTTAAGACAATATTGGAGAGTAAGTTATGGTATAACATTAACATATTAATTTTTAACCCTAAGGCAACGCTAACTTGAATAAAGTTGGGAGATTTCAAGTATGTACCACCAAAATAATGGGATAAATCATACCAACTGCTACAGGCATTCTTGGAGGCATATTTCCTAGTGGTAACCTACAACACTCATATATATATCATTCACTGAGCTCGCAGTAGATTTCTACAGCACTCAAGTAGTGTAATCCATGGTAGTGAAGAGCTGACATTTCGAGATATGATACTTGGCACACTCAGGAATGAAAACAATGTTTTAAATAAATTTATATTAGTCTGTAATCTTTGCTGATTTATACTAGTCTGTAATAAATTTATATTAGTTTGTTAAATAGATTTATATTAGTCTGTAATCTCAGTAGGATAAGGGATAGGTTTCACCCATCTCTTTATACTGGAATGTAAGTGCAAACCCTTCAGCAACATATCATAGGATATGTAAAGTTGGCATCTAGAAGATTTAGTATAGAATTCAGAGGATGTTTCCCTTGTAATGAAGGAGTGAAAAGTAGATGCCAGGTGTTTGAATTCTCCATTATCCATCATTTCATTCAATAAGACTTTAGTAGGGATGTGTGATGGGTAAACATTGCCTATAATAATTTCCAAAGGAAAAATCAAGGTGTTAGTAAAGTTTGGAAAGTCCTAGAATTCAACAATTTTAAACATCACAACATGTTATTAAAGTTAGGTAAATTTTCCTTAAAAAATTCAAGTTGAAATTAGAACAAAATCCTCCCCTTTGTGTCGAGCAAGCTAGAAATTACAGGTATTTGCAGGGCTTGGATTTCTGATATGCAATGTGGATTCAAAAATGGGGCCTCACTTTGTCTTTCAAGCAACATTTTCCTTCGAAATATATGATAATCACATTGCTCAGTAAAGTTGACCTTTGTTGGATAATGACTGCTAATATGAAACTATAGCTCACATTTGGATTAAAGAATAACTTGTATTTAGGTATTTACATGAATCAATATAATTTTGAAAGGAATGGTGCTCCTAATAGTCCATAATACAATTATTTAGAATAAAAGGAGTGGGATTCAATAGGGGATATGGAGCCAGAATGATATGTTTGGGGTGGATTTCATGTTGAAGACAACAACTATATAACAAGGCCTACCTCTATTTGAAGTTATTTAAATAGAGATAAATGACGAAATCATTTTGAATTACAATATGAACAATTATGTATATCAATAATTAAGCAACGTAGTGGAGTAGTGAAGGCTACAGGTGCTTGATAAAAATGGGTTTGATAATTTGCTAGTCCCTTGCAACTTTGAACACTAATGATGCATGGCCTTCTTCCCTGATGGAGCTCCTTTTAATTTGAACTCTATACTTCCTTCAAAATTCCTTGTTGAAGATGCTAAGGAAATGGTACTTAGTTGAAAAGCCTATGCATTTTAAATAGGCATGGTGAGTCCCATCCGTTGCTTTGAATTCTAATGTAACCAAAATATATATGCATGATTTAAAATAAATCAATGACAATATCACAATTGTAAATGTGTAAACACGTGGTCAAACACAAATTGTGCCACAAACCTAAAAACATGACATAAGAGTTATTTAAAGCTGATATGGATTATATTCATTAATTAATATAGGTGGCAGCAGTAATAGAGAAAAATTCAATGATAGTTGTGTCCTTTCCAACGTTTAATCTTCTTAATCTTCCAGTTGTTGCTTTTCTGTGTTTTTCTTATATTTTGACAGCCAAACAAAAATACTTCTGGAAAATATTTGTTGTCGCTACAATTTGGAAATCACTAGGTTAGGTTCAAGTTGCTTTCTAATATAAAGTTTTTATAATAAAAAACCTGAAAGAAGAAATCCGTAACATTTGGTAGACTTCTGGAAAATCCCTGTTGTCACTACAATTTGGAAAATATTGGGTTAGGTTCGAGTTGCTTTCTAACCTAGGGATTTTATAATGATCTTGAATTATAGTCAAAGTTTTGTGTAAAAACCTGAGTGGTTAGGGTACGTGTTCCTTATACTCTATTTCACAGTTGGGTGCATCTAATATACACCCAAGGGTAGGATTTCGCACCCCCAAAGTCTTCAAGGGTGAAATTTCCATCCCTCAATAGAGTTTTGGGTGCAATATTATCTAATATGCGGGTTCAAATAACACATTTAGGAAAACATATGAAAACGTTGAGTATGTGTGAGACAATTAAGACCCCCATAGATAAAAGAGATCTCAACCTTGTCATGTATCCATATAAATTTCTTGTCCAACAATGTATGGATTCAAAGAAAAAATCAACCAAGTCTCCTACTCAGACCCTCCAAAAACTCATGCCCAAACTCAATGACAAACTAAATTGTCGCGAAATTGCATATAAATGTGCAAAGAGGAAAAAATGTTTACGTTGTATGGATGAATGTTTTTCATCTTGGGCCTCTCATTCTATTTTTACCCCTATTACCTTTGTTTTCGTGGGTGTTGAATGAGGGTAACCTACTCTAATAGCCTCTTCCTTTCCTCTATTGGTCTCCGCTTATTATGGGTCCACTCACTGGGCCAATTATATGCTTTGCAATGGGGTATGGAACTCTATATCGATATGGGTCAATTGCAACTCTGTTTTTACCCATATTACCTCTATTTTTGTGGGTTCTGAATGAGGGTAACCTGCTCTAATAGCCTCTGCTCGCTGGGTCAATTATATGCTCTACAACAAGGTATGGAACTCTATATCGATATGGGTTTTCATGGATACGTAAATGGACATAATGGTTAATCAAGTATATTTTTAATGTTGTATTTTGATACCAAATACTCAAAATATAGATATGAAACAAATTATCAATGAAACCCCAGGGAAGATGGAATTAGTAATGAAACCCTGGAGATATGCAAAATAATTTTAAAATTTTTAAAATAGAAATGAATTAGGGAATGGTACTTACAATTTTGGGATGCATTGTCTCGACTTACAGTTCCTTTTCTAATTGGCCTCCTTTTCCACTACACAAACACAATCCACTCTCCTTAGTCTTCGCGGGTCCAAATCGTTTCTCCCATTGTCCAGTCGCTAGCTCAATCTCTGATATTCTTCTATGGTCGAGTTGCTCATATCATCATGGAATGAATTCCATGGGAACTTGATAAGATTCATAGAGGAAGAAGCGTGTGCATCAATATGGAATGAAAATATGTATTGGTCTTAGTCTCAGATATTACTCTTTGGCCAAGTTACTCAGATCATCACTGAATGAGCTCGACAAGCACTCGACGAGATGCACAGAGGAAGAAGTGTTCTCATGAAGATGAAATGAAAATAATACGCGAGAGGTACTATGAAATATGGCGTTGTTTGTTATTGTTTTATGTTTTATTTTATTTATTTATATATATGTATTTAAAATTATACATATATATATATATATATATATACTAAAAAATAAATTTAATATAAAATTACAAGTAAGATTCAATTTAAAAATATTTAATTTTGATAAGTATAAAGAGATATAATTATTAGGTGTTTGACATTATATGCATAGACTTTGTAGCGGTTAATACTCATATGGAAAAAGGGTTAGATATGATAATTGTTGGTGATGATAAGGGATAGGGTTTATAGGGGTTTGGGAATAGGTTTTATAGGTATTATGTTTTAAAAGGGTTAATTGTTTTAGGTTAGGGATTAGTCTCATATGAAGCTCTGTTTATTTTCTCTGAGTACTATTCAATGTCCCAACAAAAAATCCCTAACAACTTTTCATTACAGGTGTAATTATCTCTTTTTTCATAATCCTCATCGAATTGGCCACTCCACTTCCACTAGATATGGCCTTCTTCAACATGTTCATAATATCTTCTTGGTTGCAATACTTTAGCACTATATACTTAAAGAAGTTGTACACTATTTTAAACCTTTCATCAAGGCTTCTATACAACGTTGTTATGTATAAACAAAAAAATTAATCCATCTCATGACACTCAATGTACATGTTCCTTCGAGTCTAACTTATCTGTGTTAACCTCTTTTCCAGATTCATATCCTTGATCACACATTCATTCACCTAATACGACCACCTTTGGGAAACTTCAAGTAGTAGAGACAACTATTCCTTAGCAATCGTCTGAGGCATTGTACCATACATAGGCAATAGAGACAACTATTCCTTCTAAGTAGCAATGAAGAGAAATTTCTTTGGTAAGACCTTTTCCTTCAAAGTAAAAGTGGGATCACTATGATCTACATCAATATAGGTAGAAAAAGTAATTGAATAGTTGAATCAATAAATTTATAAGTGGAAAACAAAGGTAGGAAACAATGTGATGAAAGAGGTATCCACAAAATATCTAGCTAAGAAATGGAAATAAAAGATAAAGAAACAGGGATAAACATTAGATAATGTAGAGAATTGTGATTCTACATAAGATCTTGTAGATGTTGATTATCATGAGAGTTCTCTTATTGTCATGATCATGATCATAATTATCATCATCTTCATGTGAAACAATAAAAGTCATGATGATGATGATTATGAGTGTTATCATCATAAGATGACAATGATGATGATGAGGATGAGGATGTAGCTGATGATGATGATGTCGATGATGATCATGATGCTATCCATGATGAAAATCATTATGATGATGATGATGATGATGATGATGAAGATGTCGAAGATGATGATGATGAGGATGATGGTGATGATGATAATTATTGTGATGATGATGATGGTGGTGATGACGATGATGATGTCCATGATTATGATGATGATGTCGATGATGATGATGATGACAATGAGGATGAAGATGAAGATGATTTTTATGATGATGATGATGATGATGATGATGATGGAAATGAAGATGATAATGACGATGTGGATATCCCTGATGATGATGATCATGATGATGGCGATGATGATGATTATGCTATCCATGATGACGATCATGATGATGAGGATGAATATGTCGATGATGATGATGGTGATGATGATGATGATGATGATGATGATGATGGAAATGACGATGATGATGGCCATGACGATTATGATGATGTCGAAGATGGCAATGATGATTAGAGTCCCATAATGATGAATTAGTTTATGAATATTATGATGATGAGGATGACAATGACGACGACGCCACCGATGATGATGATGATGATGATGATGATGATGGCCATGACAATCATGTTGACGATGATGTTGATGATGATGTTGATGATGTTGATGTTGATGATGATGATGACGATGATGATGATGATGTTGGTGGTGGTGGCGGTGGTGGTGGTGGTGATCGTCTTGATATCATATGAAATGATGAAAATGCTTACAATGTTGATGATGATGCTGACGATGTTGTTGATGACGACGATGATGCTGATGATGATGACGACGACGACGACGACGACGATGATGATGGTTCATGATGTTGTGGTTGATGATGATGATGATGTTGATGATGTTGATGACAATGATGATGACGAAGACGATGTCGATGATGATGATGATGGCGACAATGATACAGATGACAACGACAACGACGATGATGATGATGATATGAAGTAATTAATTTGATCTAGGTTTATTTTTAATTTTAAAAATAATTTTAATGATGATGTTGATGATGTTGATGACGATGACGATGATGATGATGATGATGATGATGACGATGAAGATGGTGATGACCATTTTGATATCATATGAAAAGATGATGATGATGATGATGCATGTGTCTAGTCTAGCCCTCCCATACCCTCAATGCATGTGTCTAGTCTAACCCTCCCATACCCTCAATGCATGTGTCTAGTAACCACGCTAAATTTCACACCAAGCCGGCACATACATAAATAAATTCGTCATTGGCCCCACGTAGCACATGATGATGATGATGAAGATGGCGGACTTAAGTATTGAAAAAGAAAATGCTAAACAATATGATGATGGTGATGATGTTGATGATGTTAACGACAATGACGATGATGATGTCAACGACAATGATGATGATGAAGAAGATGATGATGATGATGATGACGAAGATGATGAATATGAAGATGATGCTGATGAAGATGATGATGATGATGATGTTGACGGTGATGAAGATGGTGATGATGATGATGATGATGATGATAACAATGATGATGATGATGACGATGAAGATGATGATGATGATGATGATGAAAATGAAGACGATGACAATGATGGTGATGACGACAACAAGGACGACGACAATGATGATGATGATGACGATGACAATGATGATTATGATGATCATGATGATCATGACGACGATGATGGTGACAATATTGAAGATGATTAAGATGACGATGATGATGATGATGATGATGATGTTGACGACGATGAAGATGATGATGATGAAGATGATGATGACAATGATTATGATGATGAAGATAATGATGATGATGATGATGAGGATGATGATGATGAATATGAAGATGATGATGTTGATGATGATGAAGATGAAGATGATGATGTTGACAATGATGATGATCTTGATGATGATGATGATGATGATGATGATGATGATGATAATGATGAATATGACGATAATGATGATGAAGAAAATGATGATGTCGACACTGATGAAGATGATGATGATGATGATGACGACATGATGATGATGATGAAGAAGATGATGAAGAAGATGATGATGATGATGATGATGATGATGAAGATGACGATGATGATCATGGTGATGGAAATGGTATTGATGATAACGATGATGATGAGGATGATGAGGATGTATATGATGGTGATCAAGATGATGATGATGATGATGATGATGATGATGGCGATGATGACAATGATGACAATGATGAAGGTGATGATGATGATGATGATGATGATGATGATGATGATGATGATGATGATGATGAAGATGATGATGATGATGATGATAATGACGACGACGACAATGAATACAATGACAATGATGATCATCATCATCATCATCATCATCATCATCATTATCATCATCATCATCATCATGACGATGATGGCGACGGTGTTGATGAAGATGAAGATGACGACGATATTGATGATGATGATGATTATGATGATGATGTTGACGATGATGAAGATGATGATGATGATGGTGATGATGATGATGGTGATGATGTTTATGCTGATGATGAGGATGAGGATGATGATGATGAAGACGATGAAGATGAATATGATGATGTTGACAATGATGAAGATGAAGATGATGATGTTGACAATGATGATGATGAAAATGATGATGATGATGATGATGATGATGATGATGACAGCAATGATGATGATGATGATGATGATGACAACAATGATGATGATGAAGATGATTATGTTGGTGTTGATGAAGATGATCATGATGATGATAACGACATGATAATGATGATGAAGATGAATATGTGATGATGTCGACGATGATGAAGATGATGATGATGATAAAGACGATGATGATGAACATGATGATGATTATGATGATGATTATGATGATGATGATGATGATGGTGATGATGATGAATATTATGACGATGAATATGACGACAATGATGATGATGATGAATATGAAAATTATGGTGATGATGATGAAGATGACGATGATGATAATGATGATGGAGACGATGTTGATGATGATGATGAAGACGATGATGATGAGGATGATGATGATGATGAGGATGAAGATGATGATGATGAAGATGATGGTGATGATGATGATGATGATGGAAATGATGAAGATGATGATGATGATGGTGATGAAGATTATGATGATGGTGATGATGATGGAGACGATGATGATAATGATATTGACGATGATGAAGATTATTTTAGACTTGTCTATTCTCCTATATGTAAATATATGATCTCATTAATGTTAGTAACTCTTTTTTTTAAATAAGATAAAATAATAGGGCTAATAAAATATTTACCTTTCAATATATTTCATCATCTTCTTCATCCAAGTCATCATCTGTATCATCAAATCTAGAGTCAACATTGTAAGGATTGGCCATATCATTATCGTCATCTAAGTCAGTTACGATCATCATGTCATCATTGATATAATCTTCATGGGCATTGTCTACTACATCATCTTATTCAAATAATTCTTGGACATATTCTGCTAGATCATCATGATCAACTAACTCATGTTGATCATTCTCTTCATCATCGTATTCTTCTTTCATAGTACCCTCTTCATTACCTTTGTCTAGGTTATACTTTACCAGCCTTCCACTTGGATCGTGTCTCACAACAAATGACCAACCTGATTTTCCTGGAACCTCCGAGTAAAATACATGTTTACAATGTCTTAGAAGAACATAGGGCTCTGTTCCTAGCTCAAACATCCTTGTATTTACCATGTTAAATCCATTATCATGTTCAATAATAGTTCTATCGGGATCACATTGATTCAATTGTAACCTATACCATTTGACAACGAATAGAACTACCTTGAAGGATTTAAACTCACACTATAGAATATCTTCCAAATACCCATAGTATTGATTTTCTAAGAGTTCTGGATGTCTATCGCTTCTAGATGAAACATTGGTCACCTCAAAGACTGCAAATATCCCACAATCTGATGTTTTCTTTGTTTCATACAATTTTTTGATGCAATATCTACAACCATTGCAGACCATAGCCTTATGGTGTTTTACCTATAACAAGCAATACATGAAAATATTACATAACGATTCAATATTTATGATTAACTTCATGTTTATGCAAACATACATGGAAAATAACAACAAGTACATCAAAATGTAATTTGCAAAATAAAATATTTAGAGTGATTGATTAATATGCTTGCCTGCTTATCTTTTCAACCATATGCTAAATCGATTTCCCTTTCTGTAATATTTGTATCTCCATTGCGATGTTCTTCTTTTACCAATGAAGCCACACCTTCCCATCATATTCCATGACCCGATTGTTCGCATCATTCAATCCATACCTTCATCCATTCAATATTGTTTGTGATGTAAAAATGAATTGCATCCCACTCTCGACCAACTGCTTGATGATAATAAACATTAAAATTCAAGGCGGATGTAAATTTTCTAAACACAGTATATGCTCTTAATTGATGCAATAAATTGAATATGCTCTTAATTACCTTTCACCCTCCTCGATCTACCTTTCCCCTTCAGGTACTCCCCTTCAAAATTGTTATTGGAGTCTGGATCACAAATGCGATGTAAATTGAGATTTGACGCTAACTTAGGGAAATATTCACTAACATACAACATGTTTTGGTATACCATATATCCTTCCATCATATAACCCTCAACACGTGCTTGTTGTCTCACCAAACCCTTCCTAAATTTCAAGTGCCTCTCAACCATCCACATGGACCTTGAGTGCACAGGTCCAACACAATTCAATCTCCTCAACTTAGTGTATGAGGTAGTGTTCATGTGCATTGAAAAATGACAAAGGTAGATGCTTCTGCATTTCACACATGGGATGAGGAATTTATCTCCTCCAATACTTTATATCTTCTTTATGGATTTATTTATATGTCAACCATATACAAGTGACGCAAACCAATAACGATAATTAACAAAATAAAAACATTAAATTGCATAACATGAATTAGTGCACAAAAAAAAAAAATTATACAAAGAATTAAAGAAAAACTAAGTACATGCAACTAATCACTAGTTACCTCATGTATTTCCCAAGATTATATATAACTTGTTTGGCATTTTTGTTGAAGTTGTCTGGGAGAGAGAGAGGTTGAGGATACTGTATCAATATACAAACCACGCCATTTTTTAAACAAAGAGTATACAAACAAGAAAACAAATTTATGCAATAAAATGAAAAAAAAATTATATATGGACATAACAATAATAATTACCTTGATGAAGATGTGTCAATCATGTTTTTTGACCTCGCAAAATCACCTTTCTTTGTTATGATATTCTTCAAGTTCGCACAAAATCCAGTGGGAAATTTAATTTTCTGCATCACTTCTTTAACAACATTACTTTGTTGCTCTATAAACATCCATGAAATTGATTTTATATTAATTTGGTCTCCATTTCTGTGAAATTGAATGGCGTCTTTCATTGCATGTTTGCCTTCTTGAATGTCTTTGCAATCTTTCACAATTTTATCTTTCTCGTTCCTTAGCTCCAGTAGTCGCCATAATGTTTCAGTCACATTCTTTCCAATATGCATTGTATCAAACATATGAGTAATTTGTATGTGCACATAATAGGGAAACCTGCTGAATTGTATAGGATAACTTTTCATTCCTCATGGAATCCCATTAATTCCTTCATGATCACGAAGTACATCATGAATATTAGTTTATAAATAAATTACAGAAATCAATTATGGCCACTACAGAAAACAACTCACAATAAAAATTAAAATACATAACAATTCATATAAGATGACCCATATGTACCATCTTAACAATTTCTATTGTATTGCATCTTCCAAAGGTGAGGTGTCATTCTCCGTGGTTTTAATGCAGTCTCTTACTTCGAATTGAAAATATTTTTTTGGTTTTTCTATACCTGTGATTCTTAGAGAGGAAATTCCTATACTCATCAAACACCTCCTTTCTTAAGCTTTTTGAGTGACGAGATTTTATCTTAGGACCACAAACTGGACATGCAAATTTACCCTTTGTCTGAAGACCTACAATATATAGATATGGAATATCTATGTCAATTATAATTATATATAAACTATATTAACTACTTCATATAATAAAATGCAATTAAAGTGGAACTTAAAAATAAAAACCACAAAAATGGGTTAACCCTAGGGCATCGTGTATTGTCCATACCACCATTGCATGGAATTGAAATTTTGTTTGTCGTATCGGTCTAGATATGTCATACATAGTGATGCCATTCCATAAATTCAGTAGCTCATCTATAAGAAGTTCGATATACACATTCATATCTTTGACTTGGAACTTACCTGATTGATTTGAAGTACATATAAAATATATAATTATGAGAACCATTAAGATATATAAACCATGCACAAGAGTAAAATAAAAAATACATATATGAAATTAGGAAACATAATATGAAAAATGAGATGCCACAACTACATTAGAAATAAAATAGTTGTAGAAACAAAATACCTGGAATAATCATCAACAACATTATGTGCTCCCTCTTTATTGACAACCATGGAGGAATGTTATTGTTGATAACAAAAATATGCCACACCGTGTAAATGGATTTCATTTGGGCAAATGGATTAACACCGTCTGTTGCCAAATAAATCCTAAGATTATGGGGTTCTTCTTTAAAGTGAGACCGCTTTTCCTCCATATCTCTAAATGTAGAACCATCTACAGGAATTCAAATAAAATCATCTTGACTTATGTTCCTAGCATGGAAATCCATAAATTGCGCTATGTTATTGCACCTGAACAATCGTTGCAAATCTGGAATGATGGGAATATAACAAAGAACCTTGTGAGGCACATTTTTTGTTACTTGATCTATTCGATATCTACTTATATGACATTCCAGACATTCTGTTGCAAATTCATGTTGATTAATATAACATGGTCATCGGGGCATTCATGAATTGCTCCATAATTCATTCCAATCTCTTTCATGATGGAAGATGAATCTCGATATGTGCGAGGTAAAATATTTAATGGTGGTAACAAAAATTAAGCTATCAAGCTACATTAAATAAAAATAAAAATAGAGTTTATATAATATATAAATAATATTAACGAAACACACTTCATCCATATTAATTTGAATTATGAATTAACAATACAATTATTAGAGGAATAAAGATAAACTTTATCATAATCGTATATATGTGATGGATTATTTTACATACCTTAGCATCCGTGTGATTGATATGTTTGAAATACCATTCATAACCTTCAAGTTCATTATCAACAATATAGAAGAGAGAAGATTTGTTTTGGAGCCTTCATAAAGGGGTTTGTATGCCTTATTGAGAAGAGGTATATTGTGAACATCATCAAAGTCATCAATATTTTCATCATCATCGTCATCGTCATCATCCATTCTAACATTAAATGAATCATGGATCAATGTATCTGTACCATCATCTTCAACTACGTTATCAGAATGATCATCTTCTTCAATATGATCATTCACTTGTTCTCCATTAAGCATAAACGATCCATGATCCTCCGGTACTTGTTTTGAAAGCACTTCCTCTGGACGATATGTCGTGGGATGTATTTCCTTTATAAATACATTAATACATCAATAGATATAAGTTAATATAGGAAATATTAAAATAATACATACATTTACCAAAGCAAAAAATAAAAATAAAAAATTATAATACTAAACCTACAAATGGATGATATTCATTCCCCCCCTCAGCGTGTCCATTTTCCCTACAATTGTTTATGGTTGTTTTGATAAATATTCTTCTCCTCTTAAATCCCCTGCATTGACTACATGTACAATAAAATTTCCCATCACCCCTTCGTTTCTCTGCATCCCATAGTCTAGCAAGTAATTGTCAATTTTGTTCGTTTGGATAAATAATATTGTTATTTGACATTTTGTCACAAAATTCATGAATGAATACTATCAACAATCTTAAAAAATCAAGTTCCACGCATCACAATTTTCTCAAATGGTGGTTTGTCGAAGAATAAAAAAATTTCTGCAAATTGTCTGTCGAAGAAAAAAAATCCCCAAACCAGTCGTTGAAGAATAAAATAATTCCTCAAACAATCCATCGAGGAATAAATAATTTCCGCAAACCATCTGTTGCTTCTATAGGAAACATGTCAGAATGTTTAAAAATGTTTATATTTATAATTTCACTGTCGTTGAATATCCGATGATATGAACCTACTTACCGTTGGAAATATGCCTTTATACCATTGGGAAAAAATATCCTGGGTGCATTGAAATTTTGACGACCATCCTTTCACCACTTGTCACTTAACCGACAAACATCCCTTCAGCATTCGTCACAGATCCGACCATCTATCATCGTAGATTCGATCAGCTATCGTCGCTTAACCGACAACCAGCCTTGTCGAAAACCTAACGATGCTGCAAGACAACAAAAATAAATCGGAAAAAAACAGTGCTTTTCATCATTGCAATCTGACAAAAATGTACTTTACGTTAGATGTCGTCGGATTCTATCATCATATTTTGGGCTCAAATCCTGTTGTGTTGGTCAATTAATTTCTAATTCATGAGGTAATAAATATAGGTCTATACAATCTCCATCTGTAATGATCAGGTAAATTGGTACACACTCTTTATCTTTATTTTCTTTAATTATAACGAGGATCCACTATAAATTGAGGTTCACATAATGCCTTACAATATGTCCTATTTTCTATCTAAAATTATTTATATTTTACTTTAATTAATTAGCTTCTTTTTTTACATGATCCTTGCATTATCTAAATTATGTAAGGGATAAAAACAAAATTGCAAATGAGAGAACTAGGAATATGTATGCATGGAAAAATAAAACATTAATATATAAAAACCCAAACAATATATGTTAATATAAAATATATTTATAATATAATATTGTANACAAAATCTCTCTCTCTCTCTCTCTCTCTCTCTCTCTCTCTCTCTCTCTCACACACACACACACACACATGTACACACAAAATATATATAATGCAAAAATAAAAGTGAATATATGCATACCATAAATAACAATAACAATGTAAGATAAAATATATTATAAAAAAACAATTTTTAATATTATAAATAAAAAAAATGAAATATAAAAAACACAATTTATAATATTAATAAAAATCAAATATTAAAAATTCATAAACATGAAAAAAAAAGCAAAACTCGAATTGCACGCCTAGAAAACTGGTTTAGGAACCTTAGTGCATTTGGTTGGGCGTCTGCGATTTCAGAGCAATATGCAACCAGGGTTAAGAAAATAATAGTATTGCAATGAGCAATATGCGGGGTTAAAACTTGATCGATGGAGGAGTTGGTTTTCGAAGTGCGGTGAGCTCAAGATGGGTTATGTGGACATTCAACTTGACTATGTGGACATTCACTAGAGCTATGGCTTCACTACCAATGTGTTAAGAGCTCTAAATAGAGCCAAAATTTTGGTCTTAACGGGAGGGAACGGGGTTTCTTTGTGTTTGAGAGGCATTTTGGTTGAACAAGATGTGAAATCAGGGTTTAGGTAATTTAATATCAACTCATAGAGGTTGGAAATCGAGTTTGGGGTTTGGAAAATTCACTATTTAGTTGAACTTATTGCAATGGACATGTCTGATTCGTAAAAGGTATACCCGCAAGACAACATGTATACTACAAGATTCGTGATAACATGTATACTAAAGGTATACTACAAAATTCGTGATAACATCTATGATTGATAAAATTTATACCCACAAGACAATAATGCATCAAACAACCCAAAAATTATTCCTGGATGCAAATACACAACTAATTGAAACTACTTCCTTTCCTAAGGGAGTTTTCTCTAATAATTTTTGAACCTTTTAGAATGCATATTTTAAATTTTTTATATGCTTGAGTGCAAACTATACTAACAGCTAAAGAATTCTTTGAAAACTAAGCTAAGTATAAACTTCAATTTGAAAGGAGAAGTTTGAAGGAAATCCGAAATAAGAACCTGGGTCCAGTTCCTTAGTCACCTGGGTAACGGGATCTACTCACCCCTCTTGTGGTAGCGTCTTTGACGGATTCATACTGAAACTATGGAGGTTTCCAAACAATCCTTGAAGAGACTTCCACTGCTGGAATGCGTTGTTGAAGATCCCGACTCTAACCTGCAGAACAGAGAAATCTGAGATCAAGAAGTATAGATGATGATGCAAGATCTACAAATAGATCCACTTAAAAAGTTAGAATTTATGAATGGACAAGAGAAATAAAAATCTATAGCAAAGGGGGTAAATCGATTCACTGTAAATAGTTATTTCCCTAGCTAAATATTGAAGATAAAACACAATCAAACCACAGTAGATATCACCTCAAATGTGAATAAACAAACTGTCAACACATTATACCATAGAGAGAAAGCACTCAAACCACAATATACATTTTATAAGAGCAACAAGAGAAAATCAATTTTCCCTAAAAATACTCAAAGTTCTATTTCCAGAAAAATATCATTTACAAGTGAAATCGCCCTCTCTCTTATACAACGAGAAGAGGGGAGCTCCAAACCTAATCCATAAGGATTGAGGAATGAGATTATATCTCTCTCAAGCCAAATCAATGGTTGAGAATAAACATTACAATTCTTTACAAAAATCCATGGAAAATACACTATGTTAGAGGAGGGTGACTTACCTCTATATGCCCAAATTACCTAAAAAATGCACGAGTAATTTGCTTAAAAGATGAGTTGAAGTCTCATGTGGGACCCCTTGTCACACTACATGTTGAATTGGAGGTGGTGAAGTCTCATGTGGGACCCCAACTTATTCTTAAGATTTCTTCTATCCTCTTGGATTCCTCCAGCTGAGTCTTCAAATCATGGTTGGCCTTTCTAGTTTCTTCAAGCTCTTCCAAGTCTTCACCAGGCTCTTCTTGTTCTTCCTTTTGACTGATCAATTCAATTTTTAGTCGTTAAAATTTAGCATCCTTGTCTTCCAATTGATCCCACAACTCTTTGTATTTGTGTTTGAGCTTCACAAGCAATACTCTCATTGTCATGGTCTTCTATTGATATTCATTCAAAGAATCCAAGATTCTCCTTTTGAACCTTGTGAAATCACTATGGTTCATATTTACTGTGTTCAAGACCCAATTTTCTCTAAGATCAATATTTATCAAAGTGAGATGTATCTCCTGTGCAACCTTTGATAGATCTTCATCATCTTCTGCAAGAACCTTCTCAATTTCATCACACATGCCATCATTACAATCAAAATAATCCATACCTTTAATGGAGTCCACTTCTTTCTTTTCTTCTTCTTGATTGACCTCTTCCGGGAGCTTGTCTTTTGATTCCTCATCCATATTTTCAGTGTCTGGTCTTCCCTTTCAATACTCGCTTTCCAACTTGAACCAAAGGTCTTTAGTTGAAGTTTACTCCCATATACTTTCTTTTACTGAGCTGGGAAGTCCATCCATGAGGAACTTCAAGGATGTAGCATTGTCCTTCTTTTCCTCTTTCTGTATAGTTTCCTTGCCCTTCTTATTGGATGGATTGGGTGGAATGATCACAAACTCCCAAACACCAAACTTCTTCAGATATGCTTTCATATTTCTCCTCCAATCGAAATATTCGGTAACATCAAGTACATGCACATCATTGCTTGATGACTATGCTTTTGCCTCCATTGTGTGTCCACGAATCTCCTTCAATCTTGAAAGGCTTGTGATGAAGGTTGGATCTGAAACCAATTGTTGAACACAATGGCCACACTGAGAGGGGGTGAATCAATGTGTGATAAATTTAAACCCTTTTAAGCCTTCAATTAATCAATCAGAGTTTATCAAGCATTATATTATCGATTACATCATCAACTTCATCAACTAAACTAACCATGAGCCATAAGAACAATAATGATATCAAAATAATATATGATTGGACACAATAATATATGAAATGTGAGCTTTATTTATGGTAATGGAATACTTCAATCTTTGTGATTACAATAAGCACCAACTGATCAAAAGAGAACCAACTCTTATAAAAGGACCCAACCTGGTTTTCTTAGCTCCAACTAAGAAAGGGTTGAGGAGTCAAATCCTCAAGTGCAAGACTCATCTTGCAAACTTGATGTAAATCTCTGATTGTCATCAATATGTTGCTCAACCATCTCTTCTTATCAACCTATGCTTGTCAATTTGCTCAAGAAACCACAGATGTCAAGTATGTTGTTTCCATGCCACTTGTCATCGCATCATCATGTCTTCTGCTGCCATATCAATACTATCATATCTTCTTATCATCAAGATGTCTGCTCATATAAGAGAAACTTCTGCCACTCAATCAATAGTTTCTCTTCTTGTAAGGATCTGCTCAAACAACTAGCTCAAGAATCACATCATCCCAATACAACAAGAAATATTCCCATACACTGTTCATGTACATCATTGTACACTTCATCATACACAGTCACTAATCTGCTTTTACTAATAATTAAGTATGCATCATCATAGTGTATCATCAAGTTTGCATCATCATAGTGTATGATTCATCATCGCATCATAGCATGCATCGTCATCATAGTGTGTACATCAAGTATAGTAGTGTGTCATCACATCATAGCATGCATGCATCATAATGTATAGGAATGCATCATCATAAAATTATCATAGTATTCCTCATATATGCATCATCATCATAGAATATAAATCACAATGGATTTACTTCACACATCAATGTACATATAAATATACTATTGTATATCACTGTACAGTCATCATCACATGCTTTGACATCATAAAACTATCACAACTAACTGTACCTCACTGTTGACATATATATATGTAACATAGTCATCATACATCATTAAAATTGTTGTCATAAAGATATTAGTGTTGTATACATACCATCATCTCGGATATGTGGAAGACTTGGACTAATGCACCAAGCATTATCCTTAACTTTGCATAAACCAAAAATTTGGATAAGCTTGCAAACTTGGACTTAGTGTCTATAATGTGGAAGACCTTCAACCAATGTCCAAAACTTGGACTGGTACACAACCTTTAACTGTGTGTAAGCACTAGGTATGAATATATGTTTGGACTGTGTATGTGTGTTGTAGAAGTTCCCAAACAATACAAACCAAATACTGAGTATAATGGTTGTTGCTGCAAAAACTCACCTCACCCAAATTTCCTTAGTGGATGCCACAGTTCCTATACTCAATCAACCTATACGAATTGTTTTTACCTTAGTCAATCTACCTTCACCATCAAAATTTGGGACTATGTAGGACTTGAAATATTGGGCTATGTGCTTGGAAGAGACCCCAAAACAAGTGTCAAAGCTAGAGCTGAGTGTGCTTGGAAGAAGCCCTAAAACCAGTCATAAGAATTATACCAAAAAACAAGTCAAAATTGGACTGTTTACATGTTGTGTAATGAATGGAAGATAACCCCAACAACTGAGCATCACCTTGGACTAAAAAATAATTTGGGACTTTCATTTCAGAGCTTGTACTGTCACAAAGATTCATCAAAAATTCATAACTGTGGAAGATGTTAAAACAACAGCAAAACACAAACTTTCTCCTATGGAAATTCGCAACTGTTCAACAGCAACAAGAAGATGTTAAACTCCTAAAATATTGTTCTCCTCTTGGAAATTCGGGACTGTCACTTAAAGGAAGATTATAAAAATTACACACATAAGACAAACTCCCATCTATTGTATCCCTTGTATCTGAGGCTGCCTCAGTCCACACCATCACCTCTATCCATGAGTTTTTCTTCACTCCACGAGTTTTTATTCTTCTTAATTATTTATTTTTTTGAGTGTGCAAGTTTGTGTTATATATCTTTTTGATGTTGACAAAAGAGCTAGAAGTGGGGTTGATTTTAAGGTCAACAAAGTATTTTTATTTGTGTTTTTGTTGCACAAGTCTTTAATGATCAACCTCAATGGTCATCATGTCTTAAGGTTTGTTGTAATTAACCCAAGACTTCTTCAAAATTCAACCATAAGTACTCAAGAGTGGGGTGTCCTCCACATCATCTTCCAAGGGTACATCAAGGAACCAAGGACCCTTAGTCAAGGGTATGCACATGACCTCAATATTAAGTAAGTGTGTCCACCACATCGTCAAAACCAAGGGTGTATCAAGTGTCCAAGTGCTATCATGCCACAATTATATGGGTTCCACGACAAAAGCTTCCAAACGTAAGAGAACCATCAAGTCGAAGGACCCCATCACCATGACATGTATGACCAAGGACCCCATCATCAAGGTGTCATATCATCATCAAGCCCATCCTTGATCATCATCCACAAGAAACTCAGTGTGTCCAAGTGCCATCATACCTTCATATAAGTGGGTGCCAAGCCTTTCTCATGCCCTAGGGCCATCTCCAAGAGTTCTCAGACTCCATCAAGCCATAAATAATCATGCAAACCACAAATGAACACGGAATGGATCATTTGGCCCATTTGGTGTTTGAAATGTTTTTTTATCATGCCAAGGGGCTTCATGGAATTCTTCAACCACCTCAGACACACAAGAGGACCTTTAAGGGTCAACATCCATCGTGCTACCTCCTGTGGGGTTTTTAAGCCTTCTCCTAGGGTACCATGACCTCATCAGCGCATAAATGACCACATAATGGGTCATGAATGCTTCTCCAACTCATCAAGTTATTTTCCATCATTCACAATTGCTTTAGCATCATCACCAAGGTCTTCATCAATATCAGCAGGGTATTCAGCATCATCAACAAGGTGGTGGATCCAAAATCCAATCCTCGTGGGTTCAAGGACCTTGCAAGACTCCACAAGGTTCTCCAATCCATAACCCATCTTTGTAAGGGCTCCAAGGCACTTGATGTGAGGGTACTGGGATCATCCATACATGTGCACTGCAAGAGGGACTTGGTGGCATCAATGACAACCTTAGGGGCTACTGCAAGTCCGATGTTGGAATCAATGACAATTCAATCAATAGTGTTTTCCATATGTTGCAAGAATCATTGAATTATGAGGGTAAATACAAAACAAATGGATCTTGAATGACCCTATTCTCTTTTGTTGACCTTTAATATTTAATTTAGTAAAGTATTAAATGCTCTTTGTGGATTTGAAATAGCAAATAATGATGCCCAAAACAACAAAAAAGGAACCATGCAATGGAGTAACATCTGCATCTTGCAAAGGTTATAAATATTTAAAACTAAAATTATAACCCAGTTTATAACTTTATATCACACCTAGATGTTGAACAATTATTTTGAGTATGGATATTAAATCTAGGTCCAAAATAGAAACCATTTAAGGAAGACCAACTACTAAGAATATGGGTGATAGTGTTTAGTACCATTGAGTAGAGTTACACCTTTCCCATAACTTAATATGAAAAGACTATCAACTCAAATTAGAGCGAAACCTAGAAATTATTTGAAAACCCAACATGAAATGCAATGTGGTTCAATGTAAATTTACAATTTGCATATGTACAATGGACTTGTTAATGGAAATATCTACTCATGACAAGGTAGTAATATGAGAACAACTAAAGTAAATAGAGCATTGAAGCAACATGAAGCAAGTGAGACAAATTGTATGAAGAGAGAGAGGTAATGGAGAGGAAGTACAAAACTAAAACACCGTTGACTTCACTATCAAACAATAAACAGGCATTCAAAAAAAAAGTTAAAAATTGTAGTTACTTGTGTATTACTTCAAATGGAGAAGTCTATACCTACTCCAAAACACAATCAAGATGTCTAAACCTACATTTAAATCCTACAAAACTTCCCATTCCATTATTTTCTCCAACATAGGGCCTCAACGAATATGCTAACAACAACAACTACATCATAGAAGAAAAAGATTGAATACTTAATGTTAACAAGTGAATACTTGTTGGAGACATTTACCACCATACACACTCATTTTGGTCAATTTTTCCTAGTTAAACCACTATCCTAAGTTTTATTGACTTAATTGACATAAAAGGAGCATTGTATGACATTAGCATGAGCACACCCATGCCTACCTTCAATCAAGGAGGCCAACTAAGCCTTCTTCATTCGGGGAGGCTAACTGGACCACTCCAGGGGTGATCTGAGTGTCATAAATGCACTTAATTGATAACTGATGGTTACAATAAGTTAAACAAAGCAGTGAAGGCACCTCCTTTCATTAAATTGATTATTTAATGATTATTTAATGAACTGGAGTCAATAGGGGCACCTCCAACCACCTTTGATGGTCAGTTAGACTTCAATTAACCCCATCGGGGTTCATTGGAGTTATTGATGTGCTACCACTTGTTGGTTGGCTTGCAGTGACATGTGTCTGAGCTACTTTTAGTTAAAATCATTCATTTATTGCACTCTGAATTTAGTCAGGACTCAGTTGAGTCAATTAGGGTTGTGATCAGTGGTTAACTGTGTGTTCACTGTTGCTTACAGTTAGTTAAGCTAGACTCACTCATTCAATTCGAATGACCTCCTTGGGAATTCGAATTGTCTTGGAATTCATGCATCTGGCATGATCATTGTATTGTATTATTCATTATTCTTTTGATTATACAGAGCTGCTACTTCCATTGCAGCGCCATTTTTCCAATTTTATGCATATTTGTCTGAATTCTTTGTGAGACTGTGTTTTCAGTTCCTAGACCACTGTGACAAATTAATATGGTATCAAATCTCATGGCGGGACAAAGCTTAGATCTCTAAAAAACAAGGTTTTTGATAGATCTTGCATGAAAAATTGAGCAAAAGCTCAAAAATCTAGCACTACACCAAAAGCCAAGGCTTACCACTTAATACCCCAAGTAAAGGAATTGTTGATCAAGCTTGCTTGATCAACTATGCTAGGTGTGATGAAAGCCTAAAATGTGCAAGCTGTCCGACCTTATGATGCCCCTTTTGTTGTGATTTGCAGGTTTCTAACAGGTGAAAGCATTCGCTCCAACAGTTTCAGATGGCTTCTTCCGTAGAACTCTTGACTCCATTCAATTTCCACTCATGGAAAGGAGACATGGAGATACAACTACATGCCAGAGGACTTTGTAGGGTCACTATGGACACTGAAGAAGAGCCTACTTCTGTGACAGACAAAGCTAGATTCTTGAATAAGAAAGAAGAAGCATTCAGATTCATGTGCCTCTCTGTTTCTTGAGATATTCTTTTCCATCTCTCAAGATTGAAGAATCCAAAGGAAATTTGGGACAAATTGGAAACCCTGTATGGAAAGCAGGATAATTTGAGAATATACCAGCTTGAGAATGAGTTGATGTCTCTCCAGCCTTCCAATTTCGAGACCTTAAATGATTTTTTCACAAAGTTCAAGCACATTGTCTTACTGCTGAAGCAATGTAAGGTGGAGAAGGAGGATGATTAGCTCATCCTCACCATACTCTCCAAACTTGGAGCTGATTATTCGGTTTTTGTCTCTACATTCCATGCGGGGAAGCTCACAACCCCTGGATGGAAGATGCCTTCACTCAATGCCTTCATTGGGTCCCTAACAAGTGAACATGATAAGCTTGTCCAAATGGGGATCATCATATCATCCCGTGATCAAGCCCTCCATGTCTCAGGGCCCAAAGATATAAATGGTAAAGGAAAGCAGCAGAAGAACCCAAAAACCAAATTTGAAGCTCCTAAGCCTAAAGTTGAAAACCAGCAGCATGAAGAGTTTTTCGTCTCAAAGAAGAACAAAGGAAAAGGGCATCATGGAAAGGAAAAAGTCAAGTGTTCATACTGCGGGAAGGGCTTCCACCCTGAACATGCCTGCATGAAAAATAAACTTGATTAAGCTACCTCTCTCCTTGAGAGAAATCACATCAATCTTCCGGAAATCTTTCGGAGGAGAGATCAACAAGATTGGGAACCACAGCATGAAAGAGGTCATGCCCTCATGGAAAGCACTTCAAAGTCCAAAGCACTCTTGGTAGATTATGGAGCTTTGAACAACATGATGGCTGAAAGAGAATCCTTCTCATCTTTGGAGACCGGAAAATCCATTCCCATCCACATGGGAGATGACTCCACCATCATATCCGAAGGACAAGGTACTGTAGATATTGAGCATGGATATTTTTCAAATGTTCTATATGTACCATCTCTGGCATCAAACCTCCTTAGTGTTTATAAAAATACACACACAGGAGTGACCAAGAGAGTCTCCTTCATCCCAGATGATGTATAGATCATAGAACTTGCATCCAGAAAACTTGTAGCAAAAGGCCTTGCAAACCATCATGCAAAAGCCTATGAATTCTCCCATTTTGTGGCGGATGCAAAGCCCACCGCATTGCTGACTCATGGAAATGAAGTTAGTAGACTGTGGCATGAGAGGTTCGGCCATCTGAACTTCAAATACTTGCATAAATTACAGAATAATTCTATGGTTGAAGGCCTCTCGGTCATCAAAGCTACCACTAGAATTTGCAAGGGTCGTGTTGTTGGAAAGCACCCTGAGCATAAGTTCGATCAGGGGAAGGCAAGCTGAGCATCATGCATATTGGGACTGATACATTCTGATATCAGTGGTCCCATGCCTATCACATCCATGAATGGATCAAGGTATGTTCTGAATTTCATTGATGACTTTTCCAAATACACATGGGTCTTCTTTATCAAAAAGAAGTTTGAAGTCTGTGAAAAATTCACTGAATTGAAGGCCTTGATTGAGAATGCATCTGGCCAAAAGATCAAGATATTGAGATCTGATAATGGTAGGGAGTATTTCAGTAATGAGTTACTACATATATGTTCCCAAATAGGTATTCAGGTCCAGCATTTAGTTCCCTACACTCCCCAGCAGAACAGTGTAGCGGAGAGGAAGAATCGGTCTCTCAAGGAGATGACCACCTGTATGTTGGAATCAAAGAAGTTGGCTACAAATTTGTGGGTTTAATCCATGCATGCTACAGCATATATTTAGAACATAGTTCCACACTAATCCATGAAACAGGATACCCCTTTTGAAGCATACTTCAAACACAAACCGAATGTGTCGAATCTGTGGGTGTTTGGGTCCACTGCATGGGCCTGAATTCCACTTAATAAAATGAGGGATTTGCAACCACAAATCATATAATGTCTGTTTATTGGGTATCCTAATGAATCAAAATGTTTCAAGCTACTGGATATGAAAACAAAATAGATCATCATCGAAAGGAGTGTTAAGTTCAATGAGCCTCTTCAGGAGGTGGAACTAGTGAAGGAGAAAACTGTTGAATTTCCTTCATATTCTACTGAATATTTGGATGATGAAATTGGGGGTGATGACACTGATTTGGATCCTCTGATTTATAATATCAGTGTATAGAAAACATCAAATTCTGAATCAAAACCTAAAGTACAAAATAATCTCTCAACTTGGGTCCGATAGACACTCTCCTTCGCAGGAGATAACATTGGAAATCCAGATGATCCAAGGAGAACCCGGTTTGAATTCCAAAGAGCAGGTATTGCGCTCTCTTGTCCTGATTATTTGCTGTCCAAATCTTGCTATTTGATGATAATTTCAGACCCTAATTCTTACTACCATTCTCGGAAAGATCCGAGATGGCAAGTTGCCATGGATGAAGAGATGAATTCTCTTCAGAAAAACACTACTTGGGAGCTAGTTTCTCTTCCTCCAGGAAGGAAATTGGTTCAATGCAAGTCGGTGTTTCAGAATAAGGTTGCTACAGATGGAAGCACCTGCAAATATAAGGAAATTCTAGTGTCCAAAGGTTTCTCCCAGGTCCAAGGTGTTGACTACTATGAGACTTTTGCATCGGTTGCAAAAATGGACTCCATTCGCCTAGTTTTGGCAATTTCAGCATCTAAGCACTGGGAAGTGCATCATATGAATGTTAAGTCAGCATTTCTGCATGGAGATATTCATGAGGAGATATACATGAAGCATCCTGAGGGCTACATTTATGGTCCATCTTTGGTTTGCAAGCTAAAGAAGTCACTATACGGGTTAAAACAGGCCCCAAGAGGTGGTATTCCGAGATGGATGCCTTCCTTCTCTCACAAAACTTCCAAAGGTGTAGATCAGATCCAAATGTGTATATACAGTAGTATGATGGTAATTTGATTATTATAGTTTTATATTTTGATGACTTACTGATCACAGGTAGCACAGTTGCTTCTATTTCAGTCATCAAAACTGCTCTCCACAATGCATTTGAAATGAGCGATTTGGGGCTCTTAAAACAATTTTTGGGGCTCAAAATTGAGCAAAATTATGATGGGATAATGGTAAATCAGTCCAAATAAATATCAGACCTGTTAGTCAAGTTTAACATGGCTGAATGTAGATCTTATCCATTCCCTTTCCTTTCAGGGATCAGCCTTGAAGAAGGAAAAAGCACACCTCCCATGGACTGCACTATTTATCGACAGCTGATTGGTAGCTTGTTGTACTTGACTCGTTCTCAGCCTGATATCTGTTATGCCATGAATGATATATCAAGATACATGCAGCAACCCCATGATCATAATTGGAAGGCATCCAAGAGGATCCTCCAATATGTTCAGGGAACCAGGACCTACAACATTCACTATGTTGCATACTCCGAGCTAGAGCTGGTTGGATACACAGATTTCGATTGGGCAGGTGATTCTATTGATCAAAATTCTACTTCTAGATATGTCTTCATGTTTGGTGGTGATCCCATTTGCTGGTCTAGCAAAAAGCAGGCTGCCATAGCATTGTCTTCAGCAGAGGTCGAGTGCTGAGGAGTAGTGAATGCTTGCATCCAAGCTGTTTGGTTGCAAGGCATTCTTTCAGAGTTTGATCTTGGTGGTACTTTGTCCACTATCCTCTTTTGTGAAAATAAAAGTGCTATTAAGATATCCACAGATCCAATTACCAGGCAGAGGACCAAGATGTAGAGATACACATGCACTACATCAGGGAGCTAGTGCATGACAGGACCATCATTCTGCAATACTGCAAGACTGATGAGAAGATTGCAGACATTTTCACCAAGATATTTTCAGAAAAGAAGTTCACTTACCTCCATTCACTGTTGGGGGTGAGTTCATCAGGGTGATCCAACTACTTTCAGTGTTAAGCTTGAGGGGGGGGGGGGGTTTCCCACTGGGTTTTCCCTATTTTCCTCACTTAGTTTTGTTTTGAGCATTGTTTGAGTTTCAATATTGTACAGGGTGACCTATGGCCTTTGTTACTGGGGCCCTAGTATTCTTATGCACTTTATTTTTTCTACTTCTCCTGAGTATAGCTTAAGGGGGGGTGTTGGAGACATTTACCACTATACACACTCATTTTCGTCAATTTGGTCTAGTTAAACCACTATCCTAATTTTTATTGATTTAATTGACATCATAGGAGCACTGTATGACATTAGGATGAGCACACCCATGCCTACCTTCAATCAAGGAGGCCAACTAAGCCTTCTCCTTCATTCAGGGAGTCTAACTAGAGCACTCTGGGGGTGATCTGAGTGTCATAAATGCACTTAATTGATAAATGATGGTTACAATCAGTTAAACAGAGCAATGAAGGCACCTCCTTTCATTAAATTGATTATTTAATGAATTGGAGTCAACAGGGGCGCCTCCAACAACCTCTGATGGCCAGCTAGACTTCAATAAACCTCATCGGGGTTCATTGGAGTTATTGATGCGCTACCACTTGTTGGTTGGATTGCAGTGACATGTGTCTGAGCTACTTTCATTTAGACTCAGTAATTTATTGCACTCTGACTTCAGTTAGGACTCAGTTGAGTCAATTAGGGTTTTGATCAGTGGCTAACTGTGTGTTCACTATTGCTTACATTCAGTTAAGCTAGACTCACTCATTCAATTTGAATGACCTCCTTGGGAATTCAAATTGTCTTGGCATTCATCAATTTGGCATGATCATTATATTGTATTATTCATTATTCTTTTGATTATACAGAGCTGCGACTTCCATTGCAACACCATTTTGCCAATTTTATGCATATTTGTCTGAATTCTTTGTGAGACTGTGTTTTCAGTTCCTAGACCACTGTGAGAAATTAATAATACTAAGATATACAAGCTAACATTGATGTTTGTGAAGAAAAATGTGTTGCATAAGCTCCAACCAATTGAAAAAGAGAAGTGAGGTGATAGTAATAACCTAACCAATCGAAACGTTTCCAATACAAATTCTCATTGTTGGATCAAATTTGAAATTGTACAACCAACAACACAATCAAATGTATTGTTGAAGGTTTAATGCAATTATGAAAGAGGATTGGGAGAAACATTTCTTCTTTCAATGACACATTGCAACGTAGAACCCCCCATAAGATATATAAATTTCCCTTTTATTCAAGGTGGCCCAACAAATGTTAACATTGAACATTAATATCTTCTTATTCATGCGTGTCTCAAACCTTCACACAATTATGTTTGCAATAAATTACAAAGTTTTAACAAAGTTTAAGGAATGAGAGAACTTTTCCATGATCTATAATTGAGGTTCACGTCACCTAATCATTAGTTATGAAAAAATCCCTTCACAAGGTTTTCCAAGTACAAATTCAACCACCAAAACATAAAAACTCTAGACTTTAATGTGGGTCCAATCACAACAATGGTAATAATTAAGGTTTCATAATATGATTTTGATTGTATTTTAAGGCTAGGTTTTTAAGTTAACACTTGTGGAAAAAAATGATTGAAACCACATCACCTTCCCGATTCAAATAATGATGCAATATTAATGTTACACCAAGAATAATCATGAAAATACTAAATATGTTATGGACCAAATTCCCCCAAAAAACATAAAAATAGAATGAAGTAACTCCATGCCTTATAATGATAAAAACTAAATGAATAAGAAGCCTCTTTAAGTGGGAAAACTCATTTTCCAATATATTAAATTCACAAGATGAGATAATCTATAAAACTAAGTCTCCTTGGTATATATAGGAGATTAATGGTACAATTATAATTACAATGCAGGCCTTCACTAACCAACAAACACAACACTTATATAGTAATATAAATATAATATCACAATATGTAGATCTTATTATTCCCTTCCCCTTCAAACAAGTGTTGTCCTCAACACATAATGAATTTTGGATGTTCTACATCAATAAATCATCTTCCCATGTTTCCTCTTCTATTGGTAGGTTCTTCAAATTGATGAGGTACTTAGTGATTGCTCAATTACATAGTTTCTTGATTTGTGTTTCAAAGATTGTTTCAGGTTGTAGTATGAGTTTCCCTCCTTTACCAGTCTTTGATAAAATATTCTAAATTGGGATATTTTTGCCAATTATTTTTCTTAAGAAATAAATGTGGAAGATCGACTGTACACATGTGGACAGAGGAAATTCAAATTTGTAAGCCATATTTCCAACCTCTACAACACCTTATAGGGACCATAGTTGTAATACCCCAGTTGTTAAGCCCTGGAATTATGATCCTTCATGTGACTTATGTTCTTTTGCATTATGGACTTATGATATTTTATATGATTGTGGAATTATGCTCCTTTGCATGATTAATTTGATTAAGGACTTATGATTAATGTTTGATAACATGACTTTGTACTTTAGCACTACTATTATTGTTAATGTTATTACTAGCATCTTTGCTATCTTTGAATGTTGTTACTATGGATAAACAATTGGCTCAACAAAGGAAAATAAAAGAGTATGGGGGACCATGTATTCCACAAAGTGAGGAGGAGTGGGGATATCCCTAGAACCTCATAACTTGTTTTTGGCTTAAGTTTTTCCATCCCAGTTCATATTTACACCTTAGTGACATTAATAATGTTGGTCACCCAAACCTTGTACAACTGTCACTATTCTCAATATTTGTGGACTATGGAGTCAATATTTCATATTTTGCACACCTAAGTGGGCCCCTCTTTCCTAGGGAGCCCTCCTTGGGAGGATATTCCCTCACATTTATGTGTTTTTGGTCATTATGAGCCATTTTCCTAGATTTTAGGGGATGTAAGCTATTTTCTAGCTTCCACTCTTGTGACTATGCATTGTTGATACTATGTTTGTGCTTCCATGTTATTTACGACCCTATTGGATTCCTAATCTCACATATTTCTCCCTCCTTGATGTTTTGTAACCCCCTTTATGCATTAGTGTGCCTCCATGTGCTCTTCATGGCTCCACTCCTTAGTTTTTGGTAACTCCTCCTCATGGTGGTAATTCGGGAAAGGGAATATTTTTCACTAAGCCACCACTATACTAATTCAAGTTAATTCTCCATGATGAAGCTTAAACATTACCTCTCTCTAATTGGATTTGATCCCTTTGGGTTAGAGTTGGCCTCCTTGTGCTATAAATTCATATTCCTTCTCCTTGTTGAAGGGAATCGTGATCCTTAGACCATGTAGCTTGTGTTATCTAACCATGTTGGGAATGTTGGTAGTATTGGGAGTGTATTGAGACTTAGAGTTAGTCTAGTTGTTTTCCCTTTGCTTCCATTCTATCACTCTATTAGTCCAAGTTCTCACATGGCAAACTAGGAATTGGGAATGGTGAGCTAGGTCATATCCCATAGGTAGTGGAGATGGATAGGAAAGTAGTAGTGGGAAGCATTGTGGTTCTCGGAAGAGGTACTTTCGAGAGTTGCTAGACTAAGTTTAATATACCCATGGATCCATGGCCTCAGCTCGGGGGTGACCTGTTCAAGTGATGAAGGCTTGACGGTGTCTATGGTTGGGAAGAAAGTCATCTTGCTAAAACCAGTTGCCCATATCTTGAGATAACTATTTCTCATATGATTTTATTTATGTTTTAACATATTATTATGATTATTATGTGCAAAGGTTGTTGAATTGATCTATCTATATGTTTGATTTTTGTATGTCATAATCTGGTTATAGAAAGAATGGACTATGTAGGATTCGAATCCGAGATGATATTCATTCCGATCTTCTTTCTCTTCTTCAAGACTTGTAACTATGACTCCACGGTGATGGGAGGGGTGCAACCATATGTTCTGTTTCACCATTATCAGTTCATTTTTATGCTTTGGGACCTATTCCATTGTTTCCATAGCTACATTTCTAGTAAGGATCGTCGTTCATTTTATCGAAAAAGATTTCTGGATGACCAAGACATGTCTGTTTTGGTCCAGCTATTTTCTTGGTGCCAAGTTGAGCGCACTAGTTGTTAGATTGGAAATGTTATATGCATGGTTCTGATCCTATTTTCATATCTGAGTTTTGATCATGTAATCTAAATGTAATATTGATTGATGGATGGAGGTAGGAAACTATGCAATCTAAAACATATTAGTGAAAAATGGTTGTAGGGGGCAACCATTGGGAGGTGATTTTATGGGTTGTGATTGCAGTCGATGCCTTTTATTGTCCTTTGGTTGTGGTGTGGTTGTAGCTTACAGCCTACATATGTTTCTTGATGTGTATCTTACTTATTTTTTACCTTCACTAAAATCACACAGCGAACAACACCACAAACTAATTAAATTTGCAAAAATTACAGATACAATACTTGACAATTATAAACTATGTTTTTAGTAATCTTTACGAAGTATAAGAATTTAATGTAGGAACTTAATCACTATGATACTAGATTCATTATTCATGCATTGAATGTAACTATGAGCTTAAATTTAATGTTGATAGAGTTTATTAAGTGTTGGTTCTTTTTAACTAAGGGCGACGAATTATTTAATTAAGTAGTGCAAACTTAGTAATGATTATTAAAGTTGGAACTTTTATTAATTATTTAATGGCTATCTGTACTAACCTTATTCTGTTGTTCTTAAATCGAAATTTAGAACCTTTTTCCTTGTCATAAGGGTTGGGGACATTACAAGTGGTATCATATCTTAAGTTTTAAAAACTATGGTTGTTGGGCCTTTTGCGATGTTTCAAGTCACTTTGTAAACATGCATTTACATTAGATAACTTGCCTGCATGCACCTTAATATAGTTTCACATGTGAGTTAGTTAATTAAACTGTTAGATTGGAACGGCTATGGACTTGATGTTCATCCAGTAAGGAGAAATCTTGGAAGTATTTCTATCCCCCTTGTCCAATTAGGTAGATTGTAACTTAGAAATGTTGTCTAGTTGCGCCGAGAGGCGCTCTATATCCCAGTATGGGGGAGATCTTGTCACGTGATGTAACGTTACTAACATGTCGACAAAAAATAATAGTGAAAGTGAATATTATGGGAGAGATCTTGTCACGTGATGTAACGTTACTAACATGTCGGCAAAAAATAATAGTGAAAGTGAATATTATGGGGGAGATCTTGTCACGTGATGTAACATTACTAACATGTCGGAAAAAAATAATAGTGAAAGTGAATACTATGGGGGAGATCTTGTCACCTGATGTAACGTTACTAACATGTCGGCAAAAAATTATAGTGAAAGTGAATATTATGGGAGAGATCTTTTAGCCATTCTCATGTAGATCGGTAAACTCTGATCTAAAAATACATATTACAAAATGGAGAATTGTTCCTAACCAGATGAATATTATGCAGTAATCCATGATCCTTAGGACCAAGGGAAAACATGTCTCTGTCATTGAATCCATTAGTAGCTAAAGCAATTCGTAGTCGAAGAATGTCTACTTGTGTTTTCCCCGGTAGGCAGCTGATAATTGCTATAAAAAGTATCAACTTCAAGATTTTCTGTACAAGTTTCTGTAGAGATTAGCTCAGAAGATGGACTCTTGGAATTTGTGTGCCGCTGCTTCTCTTTTGTAGGCTTCCTGGTGAGTTTCTGAACAAGAGAACGAAAGTTTTGTGGGTCCGTTTTGATAATCTTGGGTTCATAAACATACACAACACGTATCTTTGGAGCGATAATATTCTTATGCTGCAAATATTTCCTTGATCTTCGTTCATCATTTGCAGCAGAGTAAGAGTGGGAATTGGCGGCCAGCATCGCAGATTCTGATCTAGACTTGGGTGCAACTTCAGCCATGTTGGAATTTGTCATAATCCCTGCTAATGTTTGAGAACAGTCGATCATGGAGAATGAGGGGATTTTAATAGCTCTGATTCTTTCGAAGATGAGAGTTTTGATCAGCTTCTAAGATATAAAATTGCCTTCTCCTTTCTGGATTGTAGATTCCCTTCAACTTCTGATCAACTGCACCAATGCCACTTATAACCAGATTTCCAGCTAATCTGAAGATAAGTTCTGGGAAGTACAGATGAATTCCAACGAAGTAAATTCAATCTCTGAATTGACCAATGAAATCATATGTTTATGCCCATGGTATTCATATTATTCTATTTGGCAATGGTTCGTATTCAGATTGTGCTATGTATATAGGTTTCGAATTGGCTCTTCGCTGATAAGCATTAGGTAGTTTCGTGAGCATGCGCTGTCTTATCAAGTCCCATCAATCCCATGTTTGTTTTGGAAGTAGGCAAGAAAGCTCGTAACACTAAGAAAATAAAAATCTTATTCTTCACCACTCTGTCGGTGTCATGGTTTGTAAAATTCTTATGCTTGAGCCCTGTGTGGGTGTCATGGCTGGGTAGCTAATAATGACAGATCTTATTTGTACTATGTTGAATGAGATTCCAATCGATCTTAATAATATCTCAATAGGTTAATGGCGTTAAGTCAAACTCTTATGTAAGAGAGTAACTTTCACAGATTTTGTAGTGAATGTCTCATTTTTAGAATTCGTATGTATTGTCCAATTTTGAATTTTCCAGTCAACTGTTTTATTTTACAATTCCAGTTTTGAATTCTCGTGAGTTGATAGTCAACCTTTTTATTGCGCGCTTTACAGCTCAGTATGGGAGAGATCTTGTAAGGTTACGTAACACTATTTTTTTTAATAACAATTTTTTTTTAATTATAGGCCAAAATAAATGTGGGCCAGAAAAACCACCTAATATGGGGAAGATGTTGTAATATTCCTACCTAACAAAACAATAAAAAAATAAAAAAAATAATTATCTTAAAAAAAATGGAAGATGTTGTAATATTACTACCTAGCAAAATAATAAAAAAGTAAAAATTTAATTATCCCTAAAAAAATGTGGATCAGGAAAAAAAACACAATATGGGGGAGATGTTGTAATGTTCCTACCTAAGAAAATAATAAAAAATAAAATTGTGAATTATCCACAAAAAATGTTGGCCTTGCACATGGTTTTAAAATCATGTGCATGGTTTTAAAACCATGTGCACATGGTTTTAAAAGCATTTGCAAGTCCTTCTAAACAACCCATGGTTTTATTGTACATGGTTTAGGAGGGCCTTCCAGATGGTTTTAAAACCATGTGCAAGGCCTCCTAAACAAGCCATGGTTTTATTGTACATGGTTTAAGAGGGATTTGCAAATGGTTTTAAGACCATTTGCAAGGCCTTGCATATGGTTTTAAAACCATGTATGGGGAAATGTTGTAGGGTTTGTTCCTAACAAAATAAAAAATAATAATAAATACTATATGTGGGCCATAAATAATATTAAATATTAATAATGATAATATTATATGTGGACCTTACCTAAACAGATGTGTCTTTTGGTTTGAATCAAATCAATGGATACCTAAGAAGAGATTTGATCCCTCTCGGTGCTTAATAGAGCCTAGGATTTGGATCTACGCTGGTTACTTTATAAACTAGAAGAAAAGCAATTTTAATGATAATGAACTTATACCAATGTGTAGTTTACTAACAAAATGTTGATAATGAACACATTGCAGTTCCTAGTGATTGATTGAGCAAGCGATGTGACCACTAAACTGATATTTTAATCAAACTTGTAAATATTAAAGATTCAACAAGTACAAGTTCAACAGTTGGAAGTCAAAGATTGGAGATGGATTTTGAGGAAGGATGGAGACCATATAGTCCTGAAGAGTTTGTTGAGAGAAGAAGGTCAATTACACATAAGAGGAGAAGTGAACCATTAAGATTGGAGGATTCAATGAGGAAGTGTAGATAGGATAATGAAAGGATAATTCATACCCAGGAGTAGATTATTAATAGGATCCGTTGAAAAGATTCACAAAAGAGGTTACATGAGGTATAGATAATATTCAAGAAGACCTTATCACTCATATAGAAAGAAGGGGTATGCATCAAGAAGTACATAGAGTAGTCCTGAAATATCTCTAGTCAGATACAAGAAGAGGAGGTCTACTCAAGATGAACTAGTAGGAGAGCTTATAAGAATCAAGACCCCAACTTTTGATGGAGAATTAAAGCAAGGAGAATATGTTGAAACATGACTGTTGGGACTCAGGAATTTCTTCTAGTTGCACCAATACACACCTAGTATGGAAGAACGAGTATCGATATACCATTTGCAAGGAAAGACATCTATCTAGTGGGATCAACTAGTTAAGCTAAAAGATATCGATCAAGACAAAATCTCTTGGAAGAAATTTAAGAAGTAATTCCAAAAGGAATACTTCTGTGAGCATTACTATGAAAAAAAGATGGAAGAGTTCTTCAAGCTTACGGTTGGGAATAATGATTATGGATGCGTATGAGAATAAGTTTTTGGAACTTTTGAAGCATGGAAACTTCATCAAATATGAGAAGGTAAAGATTCAAAGGTTCCTAAGTGGTATGTCTGAATATTAGGGTGAGTGCAAGAAGATGATGGACCTTTTTGGCGCGTTAGATGCAATAGAAACCTGAAAAATCAGGCATCCCTCAACTTACTTGGATTTTTTGAG